>PVKA01003464.1:0-41678 GCA_004027165.1 Ctenomys sociabilis
ATCAATACGATTTCTATCTGGTCCATCAATATCATTGCCCATAAAATTCATTTCATCAAATTGTTATTACTCTATATTCTTCTCTGTGCAAGTACCTTAACTTCTATGATTTCAGTAGTATTCTATGCTAACACTTTCCACGTTTTAATCTGTAGTCCAGACTTCTCTCCTGAACTTAAGAAACTATTATCCAACATACAGTGGCATTTCCACTTGCCATCCCAGATGGCTTATACAAGTCAGCATATTCTATAATACATTATTTTTAGTCTTTCCTAAAGTTCTGCATTTTCTTATTCTTTCTCCAAATAATGGCACCACCATTTCTACTGAAGACAATAACATAGTCATTATAGTTTATTACGTCTTCCCTTACAATATTAAATCATGTGGGAGGCACTGCAGCCCTGGAGCCTCCATTCCTTTTATGGAAATAAGTTTCTCTTCCTGCAAAATTGCCACATCATAACTTCCTGCCACGTACTCCCCTAGTTGCACTTCCTGCCACCTACTCTGTTAGCTGGTCATATGAGTACCTCTAGCCTATAAGAGTGCCTTAGTACGCCCACGTCATTGGTGACACTGACTTTCCCTTTTTCTCTCTGTAAAAGCTGTGTCACTTCCTTGAATAAATGAGACTTAATCAGAATCCTGTCTTGTCTCCATTTCTCACATCCTTGTTCTTTGTCTCCTTCAGTCCCCACTCCTCCCCCCAGGTGACCTTCGTTGACTGACCCGCTGGACAGGACAAAATCATTCTTTAATTATTTTCAACATGCCTCCAAAACTTTCTGAAATTCACCCACTTCTATCCATTCCTCATATTATCATCCTAGATCAAGCCTTCGTCAGTCCTGCCTAGATTCTTGCAACCTTCTAATGCATTCATGCTTCTTCCTTCTCATTCATTTCATGTTCTATCTCATAATTCTCTAAATCAAAACATATTTATGAATTGATTTGAAGCTCCAGTGATTGTATTTTGTGTATAGACCTTTCAGACTTAAATAGAAGATAGTTGATTGTGAAGTAAAGAGTTATAATTTTCTTAAAGGGAAAAGGGATGAAAAAGATATGAGATGTATTCTGCACATGTACCCACTCCCCAGGAGTGTATGCACTGATATACACACTAGTAAAAATAAAAACTAAAAGATGTTAGAACCTACTTAATCCCCTAGTGAATATTTAGGACAATTGGCATGCAGAAATACGTAGAATATAGAATGATTCACTGAATGATGAAAGATGGTTAAAGAAACTAGAAAAACAACTTGAACAGTAAATATTGATTAAACTGACATGTTTCAAAACACTCTAGATTTAGTTACTGCTGGCCTAGTGCTTTTGATTCTAATACATTAGTTCACAGTCTTAGTTTCTGGGAGTGAAAAAGAAATCTTAAGGAATGTCAACTCCATCCCAGGTTTAAAATATGGATTTTCCAAGTGAGTGTTCCTGCTTTCCATTGCATCATCTAATAAAGCATTTCAACTGCACATGAACCAACAGGATCAAAATTCTAAGCCATCAGCCATGCATGGTGGCGCATGCCTGTAATCCCAGCACTCGGGAGGCTGAGGCAGGAAGATTGTTGTGAGTTTGAGACCAGCCTGAGCTACAAAGTGAGCTTAAGGCCAGCCTGAACTGAATAGTGAGACTCTGTCTCAAAAAGACAAAAAAAAAAAAAAAAAAAAAAAAATTCTAAGCCATCAAGGAACTCAGTTCAACAATAACACCTTAATAGTAATCAGAGAATTGTTAAGGAAGCAACAGTCAACAAATGAAGGGTAACAGTGGGAATTAACCAGAAAATGTAATGAAGCTACAACCAATAGCTCAATAAAGGACAATGAATAACCAGACAAGTCAGAATCATGCTACTCTCTCAGCCATCCTTTGGACTTGACAGCTGGACACTCATGAAAAGTTCAAGTGAACAGATCTGGAGCAGAAAAGGAAAGCTTAAGTAGTATTACCAGTGAAATACATCAAATAATAAAGGTGAAATCACAAATATTCTGCTATGCCTATGTGTAGAAGACAAACGAAAATCTCTGGGGTAAAATCCTTCAGGATCAAAGAAGCATGTCACATTTTCTCCAAGCCAGTTATTTTTTTTTTCATTCCAAAGCAGTCAAATAGCTTCAAAAACTTGATTTTTAACTTTATATTGTAGTTATACTTTAAACTGAAGTGAGAACTCTGCATTAAAATTACTACCAAATACATCCCTTTTTAAATATATAATCAAAATGTCTTACATTGCAAATAACTATATATGAAAATATATTTTATGATGCAATCAGGGTTAAGACAGATAAAGTAGTAAAGTAACAGCTTAAATCTTTTCCTTCTGTTCTGAAGCCCATTGTATTCTTGTTCACTACTGATTGACCTGATTTTCCTTGCTTTACTTTATTTTTTCCCTAACCATTATTTAATTTTATTCATAAACATAAACTTAACTCTGCAATCCAGGTGCATTTGGAGGGGAGCAAGGAAAATATGGAACCCAAAGAACTGCGATAAGAATGGAGATGATGGGGCATTTTGAGCAGGTAGGGAGCCGGGTGCGCTCCTGAGCTAGAGGAACAGTCTGGTCCGGTTGAGGCGATACACACAAGTCACATACATTAGAGCTGTCCACAGTTGGTGAGGGTGATTTTCTTGCTGGTCTTGCCAATCCTGGACCTGAAGCGCTCCATGCCTCCACCGTGTTCATGCCGTCTTTCACCTTCCCGAAAACCGCATGCTTGCCATCCAGCCACTCAGTCTTGGTAGTGCAGATGGAAAACTGGGCCCCTTTTATTTGGCCCAGCACTTATCATGGACAAGATGCCCAGGCCTGTGTGCTTCAGGATGAAGTTCTCGTCATCGAATTTCTCCCCATAGACAGACTTGCCACTAGTGTCGTTGTGGCACTTGAAGTCACCTTCCTGGCACGTAAATCCTAGAATAATTCTGTGAAAGCAAGAACACTTATAACCAAATCCTTTCTCTCCAGTGCTCAGAGCATGAAAGTTTTCTGCTGTCTTTGGAACTTTGCAAACAACTCGAAAGAGACACAGCCCAAGGGCTCACCGTCAGCAGCGATATCGAAGGACACGGTGGAATTGACCACGGTTGGCAACAAACAACCAAGAGGATGGATAGAGGCTACTTTGGTTTGTTTGCTTTGCTGTAAATGAAGACACTATCAGAAAGGGAACGGCTGCTAATTCCTACGTTTTGAAGTTCTACTCAAAGAGCTTCCTTTATTGATATTGTCACTGTTTAAATCATTCCTAAAATACTTGGACTGAGCAACACCTCTTTTTTTGTCCCAATTAATCTAACTATAAAGACTTAAATTGTCAAGTTCTTTCAAAACCATTTTACCTTTCTCTTATGTATCTGGCATACCCCTAGAGTCCCTACCTATCCTTAGGGCACAGAAGTCCGCTTGCACTCTTCTTTATTATCCTCCATATATGAGATAATAAACAAAAGAAATTTTTCTGAAGGCTTAAAAAGTACTTGTATGATAATTGAGTGAAGCAGAGGTAGAAGTCCTTCAATCATCCGTTCACCTTGTGCCAGATTTTATGTGTTGTTGAAAGAGTGGATTAAAATAACTTGCCTATCAATCCTTTCCCTGTAATATCAAGATATCAGTTTGCTAACTTCTGAAAGATGTTAGATCTTTGTATAATACTATTCTACATCTTAAAAAATATTATTGAAGTTCCATATTTTCTCAAGACCTGTCTTTTCCTTAAGCCATTTGGGGATATGATTGTTTTTAATCTATAAAACTGTTGGTACAAATAGTACTTTCTTGGGGGCTGAGGAGATGGCTCAATGGAATAAGTGCTTCCCTGCCAAGCACAAGGGTCTGAGTTCAATCCCTGGTTCCACAAAAAAAAGAGAAAAAAAGAACAAATAGTGCTTTCTTTGATGAGAAAGACTGTACTTGACAGATTAATGATATTAAATTATTTAATAACCTGCTATCTTTAAATAAATGATAAGAGATGCAATTTATTTGTGTATATTTAGTCTTCAGACTTTGCGTAGGCAGTTAATACACAGGAAGGAATTAGAGCACACTCATTTCTGCCTCAGGAAAGTGGCTCAGCCCTGCTACTGTCTCCGCACTGGGTGCTGATTTGACTTTCCATTACAGAGTCAAGGGCTAATTACACTAAAACAATTTAGACACCTTTAAAATCTAAAGGCTTATTCACTAGGTAAGTTATACTCCAAAATTCATGGAAATGTTGATCTCATAGACTACGCTAGTAACTTTTTCCCTTAGCTAACACGGACACTGAACCAAACAACACAGATGCAGATTTTAGAGGAAAAAAATTATGCTTGGTACCCATAGGTGAAAATATTGCCTGACTGCTCAGGTGTTTTAAATAAAGGCCATTAGGTTTATATCTTCAAATTCTGCACATTTGAAACTTTAGAAAACAGGTACTCATTCATTTAAATTTATAAAAAAAAAATTTCCTTATTTACTCTTTATACCTTTAACTCTTAAATTAAACTATATTTTAATCCTATTTATTTATTTATTTATTTTTGGTGCCGAGGACAGAACCCAGGGCAAGCATTCTACCTCTGAGCCAAAGCCCCAGCCCCTATATTTTCATTCTTTTTCTTTTCTTTTTAGTTTGATATAAAATGTCACTATGCAGCTCAGACTGCTAGTGACCCTTGGGAATCAGCCTCCCCAGCTCTGGGGTCACAGGCATGCACTACCACCTCCAGTTTCGGTAGCAGGCTTGGCCACAGGCCAGCATGGCACGCTGTACTGGGGATGAAACCTGGGTCCTTCCGCTTTTCAAGCAGGAACTTAGAACACCAAGCTATCTCCCCAGTCCTATTTTAATTTTCCTTTGAAAATGTTCCCTTTTTCACTTACTTCACTCAGTATTATCTGAGAGTGGTGTTTTTGCACACGTTGATGTACTTACTATTTGGGTTTGCTCAATACTCCTATTTTCACTTGCTTTGAAAAATAGACTTACTGCATATATGTACACTGCAAATTAGAACAGAAGTACAAATTTCGTGGACTATCTAACTCGGTTGTCACCATTACTTTACAACTTATTTTTCTTTTAGATTTCAACATGAGTACCTTTTTTTCTTTGGTATATTTACTCAAATTAGATGCTATGAAAACAGCTATTAATACTACTACAGCCAAAGAAAATATTGATTCATGACTTTTTTGTTTAGATGATAATGAAAATAGGAAGCTGTGGGGCCAATGACATAGCCCAGCAGTCTGAAGCACATGCTTAGAGAAGGGACCCTGGTTGGATCCCTGGTACCACCTGCTAAGCCAGCTCTGCCCCTAGGGCAGGCTGAGCATGCCAGAGTCTGGACATAGTGGCACATGTCTATAATCCCAGAGCTGGGGAAGTTGAAAACAGGAGGATCACTATGAGTCTGAGCTGCATAGTGAGAACCTGCAGCAACCAAATACATTAAACGATAATAATAATAAAATAGCAAGCCCCATTTAAGTATGAATGTTCAGAATGCTAGCATTTCTTTATAGGAAAACAAAAAATTTTAAATCATTATTTAAAAAGTATATATTTCCTGAGTAACTTTAAGGAAATGAATGCCTTGGGAAAAATTTATTATTGATTCATAATAATCTTTTATATAGTAGCTCTTGTTTTACATGTTACAGTTTTCTTTCCAGGGTAGAATAAAACTACCACGGCAGCTTACCTCTTGGTGGATGATGATTTTCTTTCTTCCTGTCACAAATAGTAGTTCAAGCGCTATACAAAAGTCACTTGAAATACACAACAGGTTAGTAGTTTACTTCTTCCAAGATTTACTTCCATGGTGAGTTCCATAACTTTCATTGAGTGTAGCAACAGAATTTTAAAAGTTCTTGTGGGGAGGGGCTACTGCCTAAAACATATAAAATTTTAATTATGGAGAGCAAATAAGTTGACGAGATCCGTTACACAATGCAGGGACTGTATTTAACAGCAATATGTCAAAAAATGAATGCTGTCTTTGTAACATGATTCTGCTTTAGACATCAAACAATCGTTGTGATAATTTTAAAGTTTAGTTATCTTAAATTTCTTTTTTGCCATCAACTTTTCCACTCAGCTACATTAGATCTCCTGGATAAACTGATTAAGGCTATTATGAACATATCTCTACCTTTCTGTAACATGCCATTTTCAGTACTGTCACTTTCTAGCTCTAATAGCCTCTCACCACTTTCATATATTCCCTTCCCTTCCCATTCCTGCTGAATTATTTAGTGGGATTTCCACCCCATCTGATTGTTCCCCTTCTTTTCTCCTTCAATATACAAATAGCTTTTTACCTTAATTTCCATAAAGCAATACTAATCAACAAATTTTAAAACTGCACACATAACTTTAGCAGCACACAGTACACTTTACTGGAAGCTTTGATTTCAGAAAGGTTTCTACATCAAAGAAATATGAAAACCTTAAAGCTAAATATTACATATATCTAGTCCTAAAATTTTTAGCTACTTTCCAGATTCATATACCATATAGGCAAAAGTCACTCACTCCCTCAGGTATACTGACCTGTTTCTATATTTAGAAGCTAACTTCTTACATATGTACTGAACTTGAGTACATTTTTAATTTTGTTAACCCAAGTCCCAGAAATCTCTCTCTCTTTTCTGTGTCAGGAATAAAACTCAGGACCTTGCACTTGCTAAGCAGGTGCTGTACCACTGAGCTATATATCCTTGGCCCCGGAAATCTCATTTTCAAGCTCCCAATCAGTTTATGTTATTTTTCTTACAAGGTATTTCTTCTAACAAAAGAAGTATAGTACTACCTGTTAAGGCCATAATTGTTATTACTCTATGTGACATTTAATACTTTATAGTACCTTTATAATAATGAATAACTGTACTAACATTACACATTTTCATTAAGACACTAGCTGTATAGTGATGCACAACAGCTGAAAATAGCAACAGACAAATCAGAGCACCTTTCTCATTTGAAAAGAGGTCAGAACTCTCTGGATTGGCAGACTGTAAGGCATTTTGGGGAAATCTGGGTCCCATCTTGTTTTCAGTCAAATATCTTTAATGTATGATTATATCTTCAGGCTCACAAACAAGGTAGGTACCCCATCTGGAGTATTATACACGTGTCCTAGGCAGGGAGATGGGGATGCAAGTGGCAGAAGTCCTGTACCAAGTTATTCTGTCTTTTAAAGAACTTCTGGAAAGCACCACCAGAAAGTAGCACTGTTATCTCAATTCCTAAACCTGTTCCACATGATCACCTCTGCCTTCAGGGGAGACATGTTATGATTCTCATTTAATTTAGGCTCTTTTGTTAGTGAGGAAAGAGTATGGCCAAAGGGTTATAATAGAGCCACGTGTATGGCTGATTCTGTCTTCTAATTTCAAGGAAAACTCATCTGGTCTTCAAATTATGTTTTGGGTATACTGTATTGTAAGTTTACATACTCGGCATTATATAAATGACTGAACAATATGTTTCTTGAAGTGATCAGTAAGGATGTATCATTTTGATGAAGCCTAGGTAGCAGCTCAGACTAGAATTCTCCAGATCACCACTGTTAACATCTTGAATCAGAAAATTCTTCGCTTTACAACAGTCCTCTTCATTGAAAGTGTTAACAGAACTCTAGAATCCATTAGTACTACCCATCTCCAGTTAAGACAATCAATAATAGCTCCAGATATTGCTCATAACACTCAGCTGGTAAGGGATAAAATCACTGTTTCCGGATCGTGATCTTGGATCAATAGTATTTATTTAGAGTAGCGTTACATTCACCTGGGAAATGTTTTTTAAAAGAATCTGTTCCAAAGTTCCTGATTCAGTAGCTATCATGAAAAGCTCACTAACTGTTTCCAGGAAGTACTGTGAGCCTCTCTGGACTCAACCATGTTTGCAATCATTACTTACTGTTGTGTGAAGGCTACAATATGCAACAGTCAAGATGGAGACTGGTACCAAGATAATGATAGAAAGAAGACACTAGGCACACATGAGCCAGGCCTAGAAACACAATCTGCCTCTTAGGGACCAGCTGCGAAGCACAGAACAAGTGTGTGAATCACGGTTCAAATGCAAAGGATGCTCTCAGGACAGCAGCTACATCTGAGCAGAACTCCGGAAGACCAGTGACTCACTAGAAGTTATTTCAACTTGTTGAACACAATAGAAAATAAATATTATACTTTCAGCAATTTTTAAGGGAAGAAATAGACTTATCATTTTCAGACATTATAGTAGTACATTTTGAAGACAAATAAAATCAATAACAAAACAATTTACCAAATTACAGAGAATAAACTTAAAATGTATGTTATTTAATATACAATCCATATAATCATATAATGCATTTATAAGAAACAGCAAAGAAGAAGACGAGTTAGACGATTCTATTTATAAAAGCAACAGAAGGGTAAAATATCTAGAAATAAATTTAACAATAAATTTTATTCCTAAAATTTATGAGGACACAATGGTATTATTGATCTCCCACGAAAAGTTGAAAAAATTCAAGTGTGTTCTGAACTTGAATAGGGAGACTCAATATCATAAAAATGAGTGTTTTTTCTCAGTTGACCTGCACATTCATAAATATCTTAGCAAAATCAGTAGATGGATTTCTATAAATTAGCGAGGAGATTCTAAAGATTATAATAAAAACAGAGGAAGAATAATGTCACAGATAATACTATCAGATTTTGAAACATACTTTTAATCTTCCATAATTTAAAATGTATAATTAGTGTGTGAGTAGGCACAAGAAGAAAAGAACAGAATGAGAAATGAACAAACATAAATGGGAGCTTAAACCATGATGAAAATGGCACTTCAGAGGGGGAAAAAGGAGTGAGATATATATATATATATATATATATATATATATATATATATATATATATATATACATACATATTTCATATGTATATATTTCATATATATTTCATCATATTTCATATATATATATATACAAAAAGGTCAAAGATTTAAATTTCAGAAATAGAACCAAAAATGTAATGCAATTGTATAAATGAATTTTTATGTTTTTATTATTTATTTGTTTAGTATTTTAAGGCAGGGTCTACAGGGTGCTCAGGATCTCACTATACATCGGACTTGTAGTGATCTGCCTGTTTACAGCTTCCCAAGAGTTGGATTTACACGTGCGCGGCACCTCTCCCAGTCTCAATTGCTGTCTCAGGGAGTCCTAGGGATGGGGCCTGCAAGGCAGGCTTAGGGATTGAACCCCTGGTACCTTAAATGAATTTTTATTAAAGACAGTTACCTAGAAGAAATTTTTAAACAAGCCATAAAATCTGAAAGCCAATAAATAAAAATAAAAACACATTTCTTCAAGATTAAAATAAAAATGTGTATTAAAATATCACTAGGAACAGAATCAAAAGGAAAACATCAAATTGAGAGAGAAAAAATGCAACTCTTACCCCACAGACCCATTTCTGCAGTATGGAAATAACTTCAGAAGTCACCAAAATAGAGCAGCTCATCCTATTTTTAAAAAAGAAAGAAAAGGAAAATCTATGAACTGAAAATTTACAGATAAGGGACTAAAAGTAGCTTTGAAGAATGTGAAAAATTCCACACTTTAATTATAATAAAATAAATGTAAAGTAAAATAGTATTTTTAGCTCTTTGTCAAAGACTCAAAAATTGGAAAGCCAGACTCTCACTTTTCAGAAGGATAATTTGCTCCTTTTTGCAGACAGTTTTAAAAATCAACCATAAGTCCACTTATAGGTGCAATGGGTTTGGCTTGGTTTTGAGGTTGGAATCTCATATGGTCAAAACTCACAGCTTGGGCAGGAATATAATGTACTCTGGAGGCTCTGGAAAAATCTGTTTTCTGCCCATTCAAGTATTGCAGTTGTAAGAGTACAATCCCCAATTAGATGATGAATAGATTATTTACTTGATTAGTGAACCTCACCTGAGGACAGTCACTAACTTCTAAGGCAAGCTGCCTGCTTTCCCTGAATCCTTGCTTACTACCTCCACTTAAAGCCCCAAAAGGGTTAATTCTCTCATGCATCAAATGTTTTCTGCTCCTTCTTCTATAGGGTCTATGTGATTCCATTGGACTCCCTTGCTTAACCTAGGACACTCTCAGGTATTTTTTTTTCTTGCAACCTGTGTTTCAGAGGAACTCAGTCCTTCTTAACAGCTGCCTTCCTCATGGTAGCCAGCACATTGCTCACCTCCTCTTGCTTCCTCTTGAAGATGTGCATCCTCACCCTTTACTTGATGAACTTGAGGGTGCACTTGTCCTTGACAACCTTGAGTAGCTCCATGGCGTGCTGCTCATAGTGGTCAAAGCCGCACACCCCCGGATCATGTCCTGCACGAGCTTGGTGTGTTTGGTGAGACATCCAGGACAGACATCCTGTATTTTAAAGAGTGACTGAAGCAGCATCATTTGCAATAGTGAAAGATAAATGTTTCTCTGCTCCTCTCTGTAGAGTCACTTTTGGGGACAATGAGGCTTAGTGTACCTCAGTTTGCTCACATTCTTAGTCACTTTGTGGCCCTTCTTAGTCACTTTGTGGCCCTTGTTGAGGTCCACATAGCCATGAGATAGCTTAGAGTCATGGCTGCTGTTCTTCAATGGTTGCTGTGGAAGAAGCTCAGGTCTGTTAAGGCCCATGAAAAATTCCATCTAGACAGTCTCTTGTGCCATGTAAAATAATATATTAATAAAAGCAAGCCGCAAAGATCATGGGGGTCATAATCTCCCTACCACAATTAGGTACAGATTGAGTGCCCTCTTACCAAAAATGTTGATGACCAGAAGAGTAATGGTATTTGGATTTTTTCATATTCTGAGGTGCATTACATAATGAACTATCTTCAAAACAGGACCAAAGGCTAACATGAAGTACATTAATGTTACATCATACCCCATACACATAACACACACGTAAGTTTATATACTGTATAGTGCACCTGTGTTTTGACTGAAATCCATAAGACAGAGTTGACAAGAATTTTTCCATTTGTGATACCACTTTGGCACGCAAAGGTACTGAGTACTATTTCTGACTTCAAATTTTTGAATTAGAGATTTTTTAGCCTGTATTTTAAAGAGTGTTTGAAGCAGCATCATTTGCAATAGTAAAAGACAAATGTTTCTCTGCTCCACTCTGTAGAGTCACACTTCGGGACGATGAGGGTTAGTAAACCAACACACAAATCTTAAGACATACAATCCAACCCTTAACAACATCCAGCAATTCAAATCACCAGAAAATTTCAGATGCTTTCTGGCTTCTTCCTCTTCCTCTTTCCATTCATGTAGTTTCTGTACAAATTCTATTATAACAATTTCTCTACTGTCCATATGGATATTTGATCAAGATATCTTATCTACACCACTCTTACATCAACAGATTCTCTATCACTTTTTTCCTAATGTTTAGCAGAGACAATGCTTCACCAACTCCAAAAGCTACAGCGACTCACGTATCTACCTACTATGTGCCTAATAATTTCTTAGACTGATTTTTTTTTATTTTAAAAGATTTCCTCATTTCTTTCCAAAGAAATCTCCAGTATTATACCCATGACTTCCCTGTGATATCTCTAGTCTGTGAGAACCATGTATTTCATATTTTGGGCAAAGAAGTATTGATGAATCATGAAACAATTTCTAATCAGTACTTTAGAAGGGAAAAAATAGCACAGCATAGCATGAAGAGGATAGCATAGCATAGTATCAGCTTAAAAGAACATCTATGCATGTTATAAAGATGTAGTTCCAAGACTTAGTTTTCTTTTCTATCACGTTAAGATTTCCCCCAAACTTTCACTTTATTCCTTTCTGTGAATATTTTCAAAACATTATTCCTATATAGGTAATTAGATTGTCCACCACATGAATATAAATTTCTCTCATTCCCTAAGCAATAGTTGAGATCTGTGCATATGACTCCATGCTTTCTGAAATCTTTCCTCTGATTCATCAGGTTTGAACCTCTGCAGCACTTTGCAGCTGTCCAGAGCAGCATGCCAGCAACACAAGCAGTAAGAGCAACATATTTCTCAGCATCTAGTAGACTCACAGGCCTCCTAAATGCCCGTGGTTCAGCTGTCTTTAATTTAGCACTGATAGAACTGGGCCACTAGTCTAGTATAAGTGCTTCCACAGGTACTTAAGAAGACTTGTGTTGGTTAAGCACCAACAGAGCCAGGGTGATGAACAAGATGAAGCAGTGAACAAGATGAACGCTAAGGACAAAAGTCTCCCTGGATACTGGAGACACATGTGACATCCAACCATGACTCAAGAGACAAAAAGGTCTTTCCATGTCAGGGTATGATCAGAGATGCCTGGTCATGGAAAAGGAGGGCCACAAAAAAACAGCAAGTTATTTTGTATGTGCATGTGTGCACCCGTGTGTGTGTGTGTGTGTGTGTGTGTGTCTGTCTGTCTGTCTGTCTGTCTGTGTGTTTTAAGGAAAGTAAAAAAAAATAAATAAATAAAGCAATGCCATATGACTGAAACTATTTAGACCATTAGAACAAAAATACTAAGTCACTAATAATAGCATTTATTTTTCATAGTTTGGAAGCTTGGGGTATAAACATCAAGAAAATAGCAGATTCTGTGTGTGGTGAGGACGACTTCCCTAATTCTGAGAAGGCCATCTTCCTGCTGTGTCCTCCTCTCAATAGGATAGCATGGGAGTTCTCTGCAGACTCTTTCAGGACACTGACTCCATCCCAGATAGCTCCATCCTTATGGCAGAATCACCTCCATTACAACAGCATCACCATGTGGGTTAGGAATTCAACAGGCCGAAGGTAAGCATGCACTGGTCCATGATACCATTATTGAAATTAAGTTTAAACTACAATGCCTATCAATTTATAAACTTTAATCAGCTCCAGAAATAAATTAGACTAAAATTACCTCTGTCTTGGTAACCCTAGAGCTAAACATATTTTGATGATCAGGAGACCATTAAGGCAGAGAGAAGTTAGCCTACCATTTATCAAAATATGGGCACATGTGTGAACATTAATTTTGGTTTTTAAAATTACACATAGTTAGGTCACTGGTGACAATATGAGTTTGTGGCTCTGGTTTTCTGATATTTATTGCTAACCTTTGGACTTGGGTCACATGTGATGGCACTCACATATAGCAGGGGCAAATGTAGGCTTCCTTTGCTCTATGCATCTCCAGGACTGACACACAGAGCAGCCACCTCAGTACTTCTAAGGCTCTGCCTATCAGATTGTCCTCCAGGCATGAGTAACCCATACTTTATGAGGTCTTTGAGACTACCTTTTACCTAATTAATGGGTCACTGGTGGCATATCTCCTTGAGTTGGCCTTAACACAGAGCTGATACGGAACTTCTATTTCATTAACTAGAATCATTCCAAGCAGAAGCAAGGGAAATGCACATGTCCTGCTTATCCTCTGCTATGGCTCTATGTGAAAGGCAGGCATAGGAAGATACACTGACACGTGATTATTAAATTCTTGATACAAATATAACATGACCAAAAGACAAATGGCCACAGTTCCCTATGTGCTCTGTGTTAACAGCCATACAATGCAAAGTACAACTCTGGAGAGAGACAATGAAGGCTGATATTTAGGTGCAGCAAGAGGCTGATACAGCACCATGAGAACTCTACGAGCAACATTAAGTGCCAGGAAGGTTGTGTCTCAGTACAAATAGATTCCAGAAAAATTGATTTTGCGACTCTCTTCTCACAGTATGAGAGATGAAATTATCAGAAATGATACCCTTGGGCCAAGCAGATAGCTCAGTGATTGAAGTACCTGCTTAGGCAGGAAGAGCAACTGGAGTTCCATCCTGGGCACCACCTGCCCTGTGAGCCCCCACCCGCGGGGACATGCTGAACAGAAACAAGCTGGGACTGGGCATGGTGGTGCGCACCTGTAATCCCAGAGCTTGGAAGGCTGAAAAACAGGAGGATCACTTTGAGACCTACCTGTGTAGTTAGACCCTGCAGATCCTGTACTAAGTAAGGCTTTTAAAAAAGAAATGAAATAATAAAAAAGAAAGAAATGATACCCTTCACAAAAAAGAACATAGAGGTGGTTCCTAGATCCAAATATAAATGCATCCTCCCTAGAGCCTGTAGCAAGTCTTCTTGTGCACTGGTCAGCAACAAACAAATAGAGAGAAGACAACAATGGCATACTACATATTTCAAAAACTACAGAAAGCATTTTGAACATCTGCATCATAAAAAACTGATACATGTTGGAGGTGATAGATAAATTTAGCTTGATTGAAACATTGTGCAATATTGCATGGATTAAAATATAAATGGCTCTTTACTGACATGGAAATTTTTGTTTTACCTAGCAGTTCAATTTTTGAATTGTAAAAATGAAAATATACTTGCAACATCATAAATTTACTTTTACAATGAGGCAATACTGTAGAGAATTTTTTCAGTTCTCCTTAACTGATATGACAATTGTCTTAAAGTCTACTACGTTTTGTTTAAGATAAAAATTAAATCTCTCATTCAAAAAAATAACAAAGAAGCATGCCCTTCCCTATTATGATCTAAAATAATACATTGAAAATGTTTTATTTTTCACAGTGAACCATGTGAATCAGATTGCTTACATAGAAGCTTTGTTACCATAAATATTGCCTGGTGATACTCTAAGCCACAGTGGAGCCTTGACTCCCACTGTCCTTTGACCTCACCTCTCTTTCTCCCTGCTCTCTGATGCTGCACCCAAGCCTGCCTCTTTGCTAACTTGTATCACCTAAGCATCAGTGAGGCTGGAGTGAAGGATTCCTTGTATAAATTTATCAGGTGATTTTCTGTCCTGATTTTTTTTTTTTTTTTTTTTTTTTGGTGGTACCGGGGATTGAACTTAGGACCCGTGCTTGCCAGGCAAGCACTTTTCTGCTGAGCTATTACTCCAGCTGTCCTGATTTTTATAAATACAAGCATTTTCAGGTTTTTTTTTTCATTCTTTGGGGGATGCACTTCATTTTTGTTACTTACTTTATTTTGAGTTTGCTTAAAGAATGTTGCTTTAAGTGTATATATTAGAAGTAATATGTGAGTGAGGGAAAGTTAGGGCTTCTAAATATCAGCAGTGGAGAGTAATTGAAGATTGCCTAATTTAGCTTTGACAGTAGGCTTTGAGCCAGGCATAGTGGCACATAACTGTAATCCCAGCATTTGTGAGGCTGAGGCAGGAGTATTGTTGCAAGTTTGAGACCAGCATGGGTTACAAAGTGAGTTTAAGTCCTACCTGAGCTGCAGAGTAAAACCTTGTCTCAAAAAGACCAAAAAAAAAAAGTAAACTCTGAGGCTCTTAAAGCAGTGAGATAACACAAGGACAGGCATCAACTGATGCCCACAGGTGCACGTCTTTAATCCTGTTTATTATAGCATTTCCATCTAAGATACATGTTTCTGGGCAAATAATTTGAAGTTGTAAAGTGCTCCTTTATGATTATAGCAAATATTTCTGCACATGTTGTCAAGTGACCTGACGGGCTGAGTCATGTAAATCTTAGCCCATCTCAACAACCTGTGCTTGCAGAATGCAGATCTGATTTGGTAAAACCTGCTAACTTTGGCAAAGAGCTGCCTTGGGCAAACTAATGTACTCCTGAAGGTCTGGACTTTAAAGCTGAATCATGCTTAGCAAGATACAAATGACACAGAAAAACCCATTTCTGAGTCACATGTTGTCGGGGGGAAAAAGCACAATCTGCCACCTCGTTCACCACCTGAATACTCCTTTCATGTTTCTTCTGTCTGTGCCTTCTCAACCACTGTATTCCTGGTCCCATGAAATTCTAACATTATATCTTGAAATATGAATTAAAGTGTACTCAGCAGAGATCTAGATGGTCAAGACATCAACATGGTGCTCCCAAAATAAGTCCCTACATTTTTCTTTTTATAAAAGTACGAAACTAGTTTTATTTTTTTTTTAAAAAAAAAGAAGAATTTAAAAGGAGAAATAGAAAACATACATGCATTTAAAATAGATGATTTGAATATCAAAAAAAAATTCTTTTCATTCTCTGTTCTGTTTTCATCCCAAAGAGAGTACAAAACTTTGGAAGGGGCCCAGAGACATATAAGAAGTGAGAAAGTTTTCAACTATTCCAAATCATTATCCATATGTGAATTTTAAAAACCATCACTCCTATGAGGTTGTTTTTAATTTTGAAAAGCTCAGTAGGGCATTTTTGGTCTTATATCCTGTATTTCTCCTTTGCTTGAATGTTTAAAAACCATATATAAACTCTACGTTTCAGATTGATGAATACTTTTATTTACTCAGGCATATGATCTTCATCTCATAAGGATTAAATGTAGCATTTCGTATGCGGGTTACCACTGCTAGATTGCTTATAAATTGCAAGGTTTAATAGCTCTTCTGTCCTATTATCCACCCCTGCCACTCATTTAGACAGAGAAGACCTGTTCTTTTGGCAGATTGGCTATAAAACACTGAAGTTTGTGTTTTATAAGTGGAAGTCATTTTCCATGAGGCCTCTTATTAGTTCAATTAATGTATATGGAATCCTGATGGAAACTGCTTGTTACTGCCCTTCTATTGCTCATATGGGAGTGAGTTATTTTAAAGCACATTCTCAACTGTATCACATTTTATGCTGGAATATTTCAGACTAAAGCTTTCTGTCCATCCATTAGGATCAACAATCAAATAATTACTGAAAATGTAATGTAAATCAATAACATGTGAAGAACAAAAACTATGATCTCTCCTTCACCTTCCTGATTAGGCTTGGTGGCACATTGTCTTTGCTTTCTGTCCCACAAGTGATACCTGTAGTTATGAAGAAAATGCTGACGAGGTTGGTTCCTTGTGTTTGTAAACTCCAAAACCTGTCGAAGTCAGATTAGAGAAGAAACAATGAAGATGCTAGATGCACATCTCTCACCGAGTAGCAACTGTTGGCTCCAGCCAATATTTGTCATGTAGGTATATGGCCCTTGGCTTGCTAATTCTCCTAGTTTTTTAAAAAAATATTTATTTACTTTTATAGTTCAATTTGGATTTTTGCTGTCACACGTAACATGTTCACCTTAAAAACAATTTTTCTTTCATGTACACAATCAACTTCAAAAAGTTAAAAAGTAAAATTTGGTTTTGAAATCCCAAAAGAAAGGTTGCCTATAATAGATACCTAAACCTGTGGAAACTCCCATGAACACGCTATGTACTATGCCTTTCCTACTTAAGTTTCATCACATTCTTCCCAAAATTAAATGCTGCATTTTTGCAAAAGAATGCTATGATAAACATTTGAAAAAATTAGTGCACACCAAGACTGATGATGATTAAACATGAAAATGAGATTCGTGTTATATTTTTAGTTTTTTATTGCAACTTATATTCTGAAATATAAACCATATTTCTCTTTCAATATAACCACTTTTCCCTTCCTTTCTTACAACCTATTCCTTTCTTTCTTGGGTTTCTTTTTTTTTTTTCTGCCTGCAAGGCTTCAGTGGTAACTAGGAGTGAGAGGATATTCACACTTATCTATTGAAATAACAGCACCCTTCATATTAAATGCAAGACAAAGACAAACCAAAGCATACATGTATTCATATAAGCAAGCATGCAACTCCTACTATTTAATGTCATTTAAGAGATTTGACTATGACTCACAAACCAACTACAAGTGATTTTAAAAATAAAATTTATTCTTGTCGAATCAAGAGACTGAAATGATCCTTTATGTAACCCTAGTTTATCTGCTTTGAGCTGTCATGGGGTTCTAGTTGCTTTCCATTATGCTGTGCCATTTTAGTACACTTGACTTCAGTCTTCATGCTTGTCACCTCCTGATAGAAACTCCAGTTTAGGCTGCAGCTCTGAGTACCCCATCAAAACCATAAAGAAAAGAAATATGAAAAAAGTACTCACTATTTAGCCCCTGTATCAAGAGATACAAAGCTTTCTCCAAAGCCTTAAGAGACTTCACTTCAGCCTTACTGGGTAGATTTAACCTGTCAGACCATCATTACTAAATTAAATGTCATCTGTTCAAACCTAGTAGCAAAGATGCTAGAAAAAAATCATATGACTGAAGACATGACTGCAAATAAAATCAAATAAAATGTAGTTTCCATTAACAAATGTATTAGTCAGCTTTTTTTTTTTTATCTCTGGACCCAAATGCCAGATAGACATGATTTAGAGAAAAGTTTTCTTTGGCTCATGGTTTCAGACATTTCATTCATGCTTGGCTGACTCCACACCAGAAAGACAACCGCAGGGAAAGCTCCTCATGTCACAGGAGCCAGGGAGCAGAGCAAGATGGGAAGATCCAGAGAGGAGAACGGGCAGGGGCCAGGCTACACTCGCAGAGCCATCCCTCGGGGGACCGTGTTCTCCATCTCCCTCCTCCAATAGCTTCTTCAGCTCTGAACTTATGACTGCATACATTAATGATGGCAGTAACATTCTCAGAGTTTAATCTCTTCTGTATTAAGGATCAAGACTTCAACACATTAGTGTTCAGGGTACAATTTATACTTGTAGCACAACAGTAAAAGAACAAAGTAACTACTGTGTAAACAAATAAAACTGGTCAGTGACTTTCTTAAATGATATTAAAAAGTTTGTTGTATGACTAACCCAAAGAACCCAGGAAGATACTTAGAATTTTATTTATATGATCTCTAAATAGAATAATGATTTCCATCATGGGACGAGTACTTCTAAAGTGCTTTTTTTTTTTTTTTCTTTGTTTTGAAGGAAAATTGTCCTGGCACTAAAATCTTTTCCTTACTATTTTTTTAACCTCATTGAATTAGCATTTCTGATAAAGAAATATTTGTCTGATACCCACAATTTAAAGGAAGAAAGGTTTCACTCGGCTCTTAACTTCAGGGGCTACAACCCTCAACCAGCTGGCACTAAAGCAGGCTGAAGAGAAGGTGCTCAGTTTATGGCAGCCAGAAAACAGAGCTTGGGAACAGGACCAGAAAGGAGAGAGAAGATGCCTCTATATGTAGCGCCAGCCCCATCCCAGCAGATGCAGATGTGCACTTTACTAACCCCAGAGCAGTCACCAAGTCAACTGAGCTAACACGGTGAAGCTTACCATCCTGTTTCTCTTTCAAATTCCCTTGACGTTGATTTCCCATGGCTCAGGAAAGGTTGTGTAGAACAAGAAAGATGGGGCTGCGTCGCCGCGAGGCGGGCTGCCGCCTCTGCTCCTAGTACTTTGGAGTGTGCCTGCTGCCTTTGAAACAACCTAAGCCAATAGCACACTGCTTGAGAGCTTCATACATTTGGTTTAGGGTTTTTAAATTTTGCTTTGGAAGGAATTTTCAGCTCCTTGTCACTTTTTCAAATTTTTTTTCCCACTTTTTCAATGTTGTTACTGTTTTCAGAGATTTAATGTCAAAGGACTTAAACTTAATTCATTGTGACTGAAATTTTCAATTTTTAGAAAATAGAAAGAACTCTGAGGAAAGGTCAGCTCCCAAGTCTCCATGGCCTCCCACCCACACCATTCATCTAGCAAAAGCCAACTAGTAGATTTGATATGGAGCACAAGAACATGAAGGATTTTTCCACATAAAATTCACTGCTACTTTTTAGACTCATTAAGTAGCCAGAAGATGTTCCGTTAATTTTTCAAGTACCTAAGAATGTGCCATTAATCTTAAAATTACTAGCATTCCAATTGCTATGATAGAAAATTTAAATATACTTATAAATAACCTATCTTTTTTTCCTAATAAATAACAAGGTCCTAGCTACCGTAAATCTATACTTCTACTTCGCCATTTAAGATATATTTTAGAGCAGATAACTTGTGTAACTTAGGAAAGCAGTTTAGAATACTTTTTCTTTTTTTTTTTTTTTTCAGAATCAGAGATTGAACTCAGGCCCTTGCGCTTGCCAGGGAAGCGCTTATTCTACAGAGCCAAATCCCCGGGCCCTAGAATACTATTAGAAAGCATTCTACTCTCTAGACATGAAGTGATAACAGTTCAAACTTTTACTCAAACTTTTTCTTGAAAACTGGTGGCTCTAACTTAGTTTGCGATAAGTGAATTAATTGTGTAGCTATGTGAATACTATACCCCACTAGCTCTCTTCATAATTGAGATCATAAAAATAGACTTAAGACACAAGTTTGCCTTTTAAATGGCAAACCGTTCTAATGCTGAGTACTAGACATTTTCTGTTTTGTTTATTCACATATTCACTTCTATATGTAATATGTAGATTCTGCCTATGTTCTGCCAAAGTTAGGAGAAAACGATCACATAGCAATGAGTTTTCCTGGTCAAATCAACTACTGCTAAGCAACAGTAATTACTTTAATGAATAATTATTTTTCAATTCCTGCACCATACCAAATAACTTAAGATAAATAATGGAAGTACAGGCTTGGAAATTAAAAATATTCAGCTGAATTTTTACAATTTTGTTAGAAAACCTTAAAATTTGTTGATTTTGAACATTGTTTTTTGCTGAAACTGGAAATCACTTTGCAACAAATCTAGGAGTGATTCCTCAATTTGTGATGGTCCAAATTCAAAGGCAAAGATTATCCCCTTTAGGAGAAGCACAGCTCTAACTCTGTGGGGCGCTCTGACTGCAGTCTGTACCCTCTTAGGCCTCGTCTACACATTTTTTTTCAGTAGCTATTATTTGAACTTAATGATACATTCAGTACAGTGTAATTTTTAAAAGCCAGTCATTTTTCTTCCTATGTGTAAAATTAAAAAGTCCAACTAAAAATGATTAGGGTAGCTTTTAATTAACAGAAGCACATACTAATACTATTGCAAATAGGTATCTAATGCCAAGGAATTTCCCAGGATGTGGGTACAAAGTATTCAAAAACAATGAGAATATGCAAATCGATATTAATGTATGTTGGTTTACAACTTGCTGAATGTGAATTCTCTCCTCAAATACTCATGTGAGTCGGATGCTGATTATTATTTGACAGAAGACATTTTACCTGCAGTGAAATTCAACATTTTATTATTCATAGCATTATGTGAAAGCTAATCAATACTTTTTTGCCCAAGCTCCAGGCACTAGATGCTAACCATATGCAACACTGCTGGATGCAAAATATAAAATCAGATTTACATGTTTCTAGCCCTTTTTAAAATGGTAGTAGACTTACAATTATCAGGGAAGATTTTCTATTGAATCACAAACTTTGGCTCAGCTGCCAGGACGTAGGAGTTTCAGCAAACTTTCATTGTGTTTCTGAAGATATTTCTGACACAGAATGAGGTGGTCAGAGCCAGGTTCGCTAAAAGAATAACTGAGAACTCTATGTTGGTTCAGAAAGGCAAATCAATGTAAAAAACTGGGCATAATTAAAAAGTAACAATATGAACTATCCAAGGCCTAAAATCTTGATTTTGGTTCAAATAAAGAAGATATATAGATATATATAGATAGATAGATATATAGATAGATATATATAGATATGTTTTTTAATGTACTTGGTACAAGATCTCACTGCGCCCAGTGTCAGTGGCCCACTCAGTGCACCCAGAGGTGGGGCACATCGTCCCTTAATCCAGCAATTTAAAACTCACCTTATATCAGAAGACTGAAGGAAAATGCTTATGGGATCAATTTGAGAGTATAAATTAGCTTAGGATAATTCTTCATCATTGGTCACACAATTTAAACTTATAATTCCCACTTGCAGGAAACCAGCATTACATTATCTTTTCAAAACTGCATATTCAGTTAACTCAAATATATAGAACACTTACAATAAATGACTCTAAAATCTTTAAAAAAAATATGCTATTTTCTCTGTTTTAAAATTTTTCTCTTGCAAACAATCAAAACATTACTACATTTCAAAGGTATGAAAACAGAAAAGCCTAACATGTTAATGTGAAAGATTAATTCTATAATCATGTTCCTCTATTGCTTTTACAGCTTTAAAATATAGATTTTCATCCAGGTGTGATAGCACACCTATAATCCTAGCACTTGTCAGAGTGACCAGGAGGATCACAAGTTTGTGGTTAGCCTGGGCTACATAGTGAGTGCAAGCCCTGAACTACTACTGGTATCTCAAAACACCAAAAAAAAGTAGATTTTCATGTCGTATTTAGCCTAAATCATCTTGTACCAATCATCAATTTACCTCTTTAAGCTATTCGTAATAAACCATAGCATTCATTAGCATGCCAGTTGATTTATATCTTAAACCTAATTTCCAATCCAATACTTTATTATAAAACTAAGCACTAGAGAATAAATAGCATTAATGTTTCCTTGATAAAACACCAAGGTTGCTTTTAAAAATAAAGCCAGTGTACTGTTATAACCCAGGAATTAATGTGCCTTATAAATATGCCTTGTTAACTGATTAATGAAATGCTTATAATTGCAAATTGTAAATTAAACTAAGCCAGATGGATAGATAAACAAGTCTATTTGAAATGTATTTCCTATTGCATTAAACTAGGACTTATTTTAGGCATGGTTAATAATAAATTTTCGGGTAATTTGGGGTGATTTTCTGCCCTGCGCACTGATCACACTCTTAATCAGCTTTAGTGACAGAAATGAGCCATTGTTTTCCTCCTACACCCTCAACACATTAGCTTAAAATTGATTTTTTTACTCCTTTTTCAAGAGTGGTGCAATCAGCAGGTGATAGTTCAGGAAGAAAAGCCAATGTCTTCATTCCAGTTGTTTTTATCCTCCCCAGGCTCCTGACTGTGATCCCTCCTGATTGCACAGGGCCGACAAACTCACCATGGATGGAAACTGAGTTTCATCAATATTCCTCCCACATAGACCTATTTTCTTAATAATCCTTTTGAGAAGTCAGCCCTCCTGCATTTATTTAGTGCATATGTAATAAATCCTGGCTAGACAAAGCCCTGACATGACTTTCAGAAAGAAAGCCTGGTCTACAGGGGAGCTGGATAAACTCTTTCAATAAAGAGTTTAAAAGTTTACTAGTATAAAGCATGTGGGTTGCGAGAGTTGAGCAAAAGTAGTAGAGATTGGTTCAGGGGGTGGGAGAAAGGAGGTCATTTGAATTAGTTTTAAGGACTGGAATCTTATCCAATGATCCAGACTGACTTAACATTTCAGGTAAAACAAAAGTTTGACCGAATAACATGGAATTTAATTCCCTTTTCTTAAAATTTAATATAAGTCAAATTATATTCTTAAACCTTTTCAGGAAATTAAATAGACCAAATTAAAATCACTTCTAGTGCAGATATTGCTGTGAGAGAAGGTCACCTTGGAAGAAATCTAATAGATAAAACAAAAACACTTTGGCTTTAAAACAGAAAATTCTATTTCTTTTTATGTGAGTGCTAGAGATAGACCCAGGCCAAAGCTTGTAGCTGTGTACTGTTGTGTCCATGGTGACCTTTTGGGACACTCTGACTTTTCATAAATACCTCTTACCATTCTTAAGGTGCATCTGTGAAATACATTTAAGAACATTGTAAGATAAAGCAGAAGGGTCAATGAGGAAAGGGGTTGAAAGCAGTTATATCTTGATTGATGAAAGTAACAATACTTTTCTCTCTGAAGGAAACTGAAAATTCAGCTCCAAATGATATGAAATTAAAACCTGAAACAAGAAGATTTGAGTTTCTGTATACATACTTCCACATTCCTGCTCTAAGTCCTTGCATAAAATACACTAGTTTTATTTATTTAAAAAGGAAAACAATAGGGCCAGCAAGATAGATCAACAGATTAAAGCAACTTCTTAGGCAGATGCAGGGACCCAGCTCAATCCTCAGCGTGCCATGGGGGCCCCAACCCCAGGGCATGCTGAGACAGTGATTGAGACTGGACGTGGTGGCACACACCTGTAATCCCAGCACTTGGAAGGCTGAAAATAGGAAGATCACTGTGAGTCCAATCTGTGTAGTGAGACCCTGTTAGACCCTGTACTAAATACAAAAAAAAAAAAGGAAAACATTAATACCTATCATAACTATCTCTTTAATAGTAAGTATTTATTATGCTTCCTACCCATTTGTACACTCTAACTGAGCCTTAAGAAACATAAGGGTGGTGTACGCATGCACATTCTATTGATTGGCATCCCATAGCCAGAGCAAACTATCTGAAGTGGGCAACTTGAAGGAGGAACACGGTTTCACAGGTGCCAGTCCATGGTCACTTTTTGCTTCAAGGCAGAAAAACCCTATAAAAAAGTTGTGGTAGAGAAAAGTTGCACCCTACATAGCTCCAGGAAGCATAGCACAGAGTTAGCAAGGAGTTTACCCAAAAAATACTTGTATCCAGGGACCCCTCTCCTGACAGGCACTTCCAAACTTTATATTCAGCCATGTACTTAAATGAATTAATCTACTGCCTGGTGTTACAATGCTATGATTCAATCACCTTTCAAGAGTTTCTTAGTCCAGGCAGGCTGATCATTCAGCCTGGCACACACTATAACAAAAGTGTCCATTTCCCACAAATGGGCAACCATTTTTGAACATTCACCCACAAGTTATTGATAATCCAGGAGACCCTAACCTAAAAATGTGCCTATCATTTTTAACTATGGATCTTCTGGTCTAAATGTTGGCACTGGTACTTCTGCCTTCCCAGAACAAATACATTTCTCCATTTCTATTGCATGATCTGACCATGCAGCTAAAACTGAGGAAAAAAAATATCATTAGTTCATTTCACTCCAGACTACTTTCTGATTCTAAACATTAGGAGTGTCATACTCCAGAATGGTTAGGACATTGTGTACAGTACAATTAGCACTGAAGGTCTTAAAATGATCACAGCTTATGTACTCATTTTCTCAAAGGTGACATAGAATTATGCCAGCCATGTGAGTGTTGCAAAGGCATGCATTTAGGGAGGAAAGAAGACGAACGAATCATGAGTGAGGAAAGTCTCCTTCTGAGGAAGGCTGTCAGGGTTCCAGTCACAGGGAGAGAAAGTGCCAGGGCAGCAGGCAAAGAACACGTCATGTAGGGGTAACTGTACACGTTCACCCCACAAAGCCAAAAATTGACAATGCCTATCATTTTTTATCTCCAGGAGAGTAGTTCTGAGGGGGAAAATGGGTCAAGGCATGAGTTAGGAGACTGAAATTACCATAGAGAACTGCAAAAGCAACTGAAGAGCAAGAAGGCGTGTTGAACAAGATGAAAGACTGCCAGGTGACTGTCCTCAACTGAGATTAAAATGTCAAGAATGCTCATAAGGTGGAGAATGAAGGCCCAGCGAAGTCAAAGAACAGATTTAATAAAGAATAAATATGGAAGATATATTAAAATTTAAGATCCATGTGCACGGGGGAAAATTTCTTCTCTCAGTATTCTTAACTCTAATGCTCTGTGCAAGTGTGAGATATTGTTTTTATTATTATTAGAAAGTGTGGACATGTTATCTTATGCCACTTAGAGAATGACTTTAGGTTAACAATCACATTCAAAATACAAATAAGCATAGTTAGGACACAAGCTCTCGTTTTGGTTTAGCAAAAACTAGGTATCTAGAAGTAAAAGCTGAAACTTGCCCTAAAAAAAGCTTAATGTCAGTTATGAGAGATAAGTACATAACTATGCAATGTCAAAATAATATCCTAATGGCTACATTAAAAAATAGAAAGCAGCACTTAGTTTAGTCTTCCAAGAGATGATAATGTGGAAATTTTGAAATATCAGTAGGATTTAATCAGAGAGACAGAAGGAAATTTCAGGCAGAGGAAACTTCACAGGAGAGAGGCAGAGAGCTACAAAGGGTAGCTAACTAACGTACCAATCTGAAGCAAATACTCTGCACAAGAATATTTATATTATATACAATTAAATGTCCAAGAGTGAAACTAGGAAGGGAAAGGCAAGAAGCTGAGAAGAGGTTAAAACGACTTTTAAAAGTTAAGAAAATATTTTTCTTTTATTAAGAGAACAAAAAATAGTCAACAATTAGAAATGATACAGAATTTCACTAAACAAAGTGACAAGAATTCAATAATGTTTCTTATGTTGTGTATTGCTGTTTTCAAATTAGTTGTTCAGATTACCAGATATAAGCATGCAAAGCTGATCAAAATATTTTAAAAAAAGAAAAATGTATTAACTGTTCCTTTCAACAGACCAGTAGAAATTAGCAGTACAATTATCCAAGCTATCCTGTGTATATGAAAATAACCTGCATTAGTAAGCATAATATTGTCTCCTTACTGCTAGAACTTGAAAGAGCAAGTAAAGCCCAAACGTATAATAGATACGGGGACAGGGAAAGACACTGTTCAAAGTGAAGGAACAATTGGGGTGAGGAAAAGGAGGAAAGAAAGAGAGAAAGGAAGAAAGGAAGAAAGGAAGAAAGGAAGAAAGGAAGAAAGGAAGAAAGGAAGAAAGGAAGAAAGAAAGAAAGAAAGAAAGAAAGAAAGAAAGAAAGAAAGAAAGAAAGAAAGAAAGAAAGAAAGAAAGAAAGAGAGAGAGAGAAAGAGAGCTTTATTGTTTAGGAAATCTTCACTTTCCTTTTCCTTCCTGCTGGAACAATATATATATTTATTTTTTTTTCACTGTCCCATTGACTTTAAGATAGGCTACATGCTTGTTTGACCTACTGCATGTTAGCAGAACTGGCACAATGATAAGAAGTATGTCTGCCTTAGAAAATCCTGTCCTACAGCCCACCACACCAAGAGAAAGGTATGTGGAACAGAAATACTCTCCCCACCCGCAGACCTGAGTTCTGAGTGCAGTCTAGAGGAGCCCTCCCCATTCCCTAGGCTGGCTGACAGACTGGGATGACTTTCAGTGATTTCCATTTTAAACCTCCCAGCTTCAGAGAGAATGTTATATTGAAACATTGTCTATACATTGTTGAACCTGGCTGTTTCTGCAGAAGGAATAAAAATCTTTAATTTCTCATGTTTTGCTTCATATTTTTGTAAACTTATTGCTTATATTTATAACAAACAAATCACATATATAAAATACCTATGATATATGAATCTCTTAAAGGTTGTAGCATCTATCTTCTTTTGAACAAATCTTGCTCATTAACTTTGTCATAAGGATTATTTCATATTTCAACACTTCAATAGCCAACTATAGTTGAGAATCCATACACAGTCAAATAAGAACCTCTAAGGCTCCTGATGCAAAGGGATAGAAAGCAAGTTTGGGGTGTAGGAATATTTGTTTTAATAGATAATTACATACACGTGCCTCATACAGTACCAGGTGCAGAGTAAGTTCGTCCATTGTCAGCCTCTACTAGCATTGCAGTTAGGGGGTGGGAAAAGTCTGCCTGGGGGTTTTTAAGTCCGTGCTCATTTGCATTTTGGGAGGGGCTAAGGCACATCATACTGTCTCTTCCCTGATGCAATTAAAAGAAAGAAATCAGTAAGGTTCTGGCCTTTTGAATTTTCATAAAATTTTCAATGTCTGATTTGACATCTGAGATTCTGATTTGCTGTGATCTGTCATTTACAAAGGCTGCAGTGAATAAGTAAGAGCCATTAAACAGCTGCACAATTTGGGGGACTTTTCACAGCCCACTCGTAGGACTCAGTGGGGGATCAGCGAGGAATAGACGCACGGAAACAGACAGGCATTTTAATTTGAGTAATATTAACATTCACAAACTGTCATATTATGGAAATCGTGAGCTCTGCTATTGAAGTAAAAGCAGAACAAAATAGCAGCTAACAATTTCCAGCATATCCTCAGTGGCTGGAAGATGACACAGTCAGGCGAGCCTCTAGCAAGAACGCATGCAGGCCTGAAGCAGACACCTAAGGGAATCCCTAGAAAAGAACTAGTTTCTCCAAAGCACCTTAACCTATTAGGAGACATTTCTAAAAAGAGACTGCTGTATTTTGGTTCTGGGCAATCAGCCAGTAATGTTTCTTTACTGGGGTAAAGACATTATAGAGACCTGGGGAAGTGCAATAAACCCATGGCTCAGTTCCTGACTTGTAAGACTTTGGATGATACTATTTATAGATACAAGTACCTACACTAAAACAATGACTGAAGTATGCAGGTAGAGATACAATATAAGTAAATTTAATATAGCTTACTCCTGCTCAGAATTTATTTATGATTATGGTACCAAGGAAATTATCCTCAACAGCAAAACAATCAAATATGAATAACTGCTGCAGAGAAATTAATTTTGAGATCAGTTTTGACAGAGAAAGATTTATACAGAAAATGAAAATTCACAGATGAGAACAGAACTGAAAATCTTCAGAGTGACACAGGGCTAGTATATCATCATCATGGGAAGATAAGAAAGAAATGTAATAATTTGGGGTCTCTGGTCAGATATTGTATTATGGCTTGTGTCTAGCTGTCTCCCCCAAAGCCTTATATGATCATGGTGGGTGGGGCTTTTTGGAGTCTGCTGGATCTAAGGTGTATGAATTGGGGTTAAGAGTACACAATAGTAGAAATTTATAATTGGATAGTCAGAGTCCAGGGTTTGGAAAATGGGAAGGTCCATAGTGGGTGAAGGTGGTACCACCCAAGAGCCCTGTAGCCTGTATGGGATAAACGGGGAAGGGAGGTTTGCTGGTGCTTTGCTGCTCCTGCTTGCTCAGTGGTGGCTATTACTCCTCTGCAATCCTCCTGTGACATGCTACCCTGCCTTGAACCCAGCCTGTTATGGACTGAAACCTCCAAAAATTATGAGCTTAAGTAATCCTTTCCTCCTGTGATCTGTGGTGTTGAGTAGTTTGTCTCAGCAACGAGCAACTAAGACAGATATCAACTAACAACATTCCTATCCCTTAATTTTAGTTTACTAGTGAGGTCATTAAGAAAAGTGAACTTACATCTGTTTTGGATATAGATGAACTAAAAATCTAAATACTTCAATTTCACTTTAAAAAGTCTCTTTAAATATGTTATTCCCTCTCTCTCTCTCTCTCTCTCTCTCTCTCCCTCTTTCCTATTATCTTATAATTGACCTCCAGTATCTCCTGTGCAATTCTTCTTGAAAGAGAAACAACTGTCTCTACTTTGGCTGTGCCTGACTGTATTTCTACATATGGACATGTAAAGATCTGGCTATGACTTTCCTTATCCCCTTAATCAGCTTTAGGCAATGCATATTGGTCCAGTACGGGCACTGATGGTAGTCTTTGCACATGGCAGATGGGTTTCCTTGAACTCCTCCATCCCTGCCCTACCATTGATCTCTTATGTAAACTTTGTGAAGCAAGATGAAGAACCAATGTTCCATGCCATTGGCCTCAAGATAGAGGCTACAGCTTCCTAGGGCTTGAAAGGTCACATATTAGAGCTGAAGCTAAATCATTAACCCTAAATCATTAACTATGGCCCCCCATAACTACACATATGCCTTAGTGTCTTTATTTTCATCATAGGTTGTGCTGGAAGTGACAGACTGAAATGAACTCACTAGAATTCCAATAATTTTACCATGAGATGACAAATATAAACTTCCTTGGTTGCAACAATGATGGGAAAGGGCTCTCTCTGCTTTAGACTCAAGAGTCTTCATGTCTTTATAAGAGAATAATTGGAAAATGAATTGTTTAAAGAACCCACTCATAAAATTGACTCAATTATGTATCAGAATGACTTTGCTAAGAATTAGATACATCTTTTCTTTCTTATGTTAATCTCATTACTATATCTCTTCATTGTTAAGTTTCTCTATAGGAGTAGTTATTAAAAAGAGATGTTCCTATTCTTAATTATAATGATAAGTAAAACAGCAAGGTTGATAAACTTACTTATGGAGCAGAAATCCAAGCAGTCCAAAAAGAATTTTGTTATTTTGTTTTGTTTTGTTTTTCTTTTTTCAGTTACTTGCATGGTCTTTTTAAATTAAAGAACAAATGACAATGAGACAGTTTCAAATCAAATTAGCAGGACAGACTCAATAATTAATACATTGCATATTGTTTTCACAGTGCTTTTTTATTGCACAAGGCACATTCTTGATATCCAAAGAGAATTTTGGAAAACTGAGTTGACTTTGTATAGCATAATGAATTTTGAAAACTAATGAATTTTTGGTAATCTATGAAAAGCACCATCTCTCATAGTTTTCAATCAAATACCATTTTAAACAAAAATGTTTTAGATGATAATTTCAGAAAGTGAAAATATTTTAGATGATAATTTCTAACCTGGTGAGGTTAGAAAGAGCAATGCTGAAGACACAAGTCATTAGCCAAAAACTTTTGCCATAGTGGATACTGCTTAAAAATAAGATCGCAGGGTAACAGTAGTAAGCACAATATGATAGGAGATAAAACGGGAACTCAAAAAAATGGGACAACTTGTAAAAGATGTGAAATAGTGAACAGCTAACCGAAACTCTTACACTAAGGTTCTGTCTTGAGGAATTATTTTCCCAGCTGGTTTCCTGTCCTGGCTGGGGAATTTCGATCTCAGGGAATGCCTCCCCTAGCGCTCCTCCCCCTCTTGTGTCACTCAGAGCCTGCTGTGGCAGGACGTGCTCTTGCCTTTATGTTTGAGTGGTCTTGGATTATTTTCCCTGGAAAGAAGTCGTGTTCCCTAGCCTCCATCAGGCCTTAGTTGTCACTTCCTGCCATATAAAATCTTCTCACCTGAAGTCATGATTTTTTTTAAATTTAAAGACAGTAAGTAGGGCCAGGAAAATAGCACAGTAGGATAAGTGCCTCCCTGGAAAGCACAAGGGCCTGAGTTCAACCCTCGGTTCCGCCAAAAGAAAATATAAATAAATAAAAAATAGAGACAATAAGTAAAAACAACAACAAAAATAATGATGGGAAACAAAAACAGAATTTCAAAGCAAAATAACAATGGTTATTATACTACATATTGTTATCTTCAAAGTAGTTGCTCAGATTGCCAGACATAGGCATATAAAATTGATCAAACAATATAAATACTAACTCTTCCTTTCATTGAACTAATAGAAATTAGTAATACAATGATTTTATGTATATTACCCATATAACATATGCACTATGTGTGTATTTGTATATGTATACATTATATACATGCCCATTTTATACATTTATGATATATCATATCATATCATATATTATACATATCCCTTCCTTCTTCACTCCTTTCCCCCATCCCAGTTAGTCTTTCCTTTTTAAGCAGTATTCCTTTGATTCTTTCCCTTTCCCTTTTCCTATACTTTCCATACTAGTTCTATATTCATTACCTTTAACTCAATCATTTTTTTCCATGCAGAATAAGCCTCTTTCATAAAAGTCTAAATCTTCCACTCTCAAGAAAACATACAAAATAAAATTTGTATTATTTCCACATTTTTATTTTCACATTTCCCTTTGCCTCTTGATTTAAGTTCCTGAAAGAAAATAATCACCCACAGTGCTGCAAGCCCATGACAGGAGCAGCCAGCTATCTTATGCATCCCTCTGTTTCAGATCCCAGGCACTGTGGCTTGGAGAAACTGGAAAGAACCGTGTATCCGGGCATTTATGTGTTGGGAAAGTGTCTTTTCTCTTCATGAGGCTGTGTTTAGCTTTCACATAGATGGGAATGAGGGCTATCAGCCTATCTATTTTTTTCCATTTATTTTTATTTTATTAAAATACAAATGTCAATCAGACAGTTTCAAGACACCTTAACCATACAGATTCAATGAATTAATACATTACAAACTGTTTTCATAACGTTTTGGTATTGTACAAGGTGCATACATGATATTATATTTACAGATATTATTTTAGCAGATATCTCTTATCAGTGAATTAAGAGTATAGTTGCTTACTTATCTTATTTTTTTATACCTGAATTATGTCAAAAATTCAATAATTATTTACCTAGTGGATGACCATAGTACTAAAAGCTGACATAATATCCTGTCCAACCACCATTAGTGCAGATCTTGCCTCTCATAGAATTATGTAGAAGCACAGCGTTATCTATCCCAACTGTACTGTCTATACACACACATCATGATATTTTCTTTCTACACCCCTTCCTTTGTCTACACCTGTCAAAAGTGGGCACTCCATTGACATTCAACTAGCTTAAGTGCTTGAACTCGACACCACAATCCAATACAGTCCAGCATTCTGCAACCATAGTGAGTTGTCGACCATATCCATTTACAGCTCAGCTTAATATTATGGGCTCAAGATGTATAGGGGCTGGGGAGGTGGCTCAGTGGGATAAGTGCTTCCTTGGCAAGTACAATGGTCTGAGTTCAATCCCTGGTTCCACCAGAAAAAAAGAAAAGGACTGATGTGAATGAATAATATTCATGGGTGGTTCACATTTTGAGTTCAATTCCCGGTTCCACAAAAAAAAAAAAAAAAAACTTAATCTTTTGCTAGGGAGATGGCTCAGTGAGATAAGTGCTTCCCTATCAGCCTATCTATAACACAGCATCTTGGCTTTTAAAATCCCTAGGCCAGCTCCTAGGTGCCAGCTCCCTGCCTGTAGCATCTTTTCATCCAGGAAAGAATACCTTTCCTTCTGAATCAGTTTGCCACATTAGAGAAATGATTTAAAAACAAAATTTACTTCTTTCTATGAAGTACCATATCCAGGCTCATGTAGCATTTCTGTAATTGGAAAAGACATGCATATTGTATCTAGAGATAATAAATTTTGGCTGGATATAAAATAGCTGTCAACCTTAATCTTGGAAAATTCTGGCTTGGTTCCAACAACCCTATACTATTGTGCATAGCTTACTACAACCAGGCGAGGAGATAGACATACAACCTCTCACCTTGTATTTTCATATTTTTTAGTGAAGCTCAAATTTCTTTGATGCAAAGATGAAAATTTTTAAAAAGATCAATATGTGATTTCTAGGGAAACAAGTATATTTGTAAACATCACATACATTTTTCATCACCACTTACCTTGATGTAAATATCTCAACTTCTTTTGATTTGTGCATATGCTGCTGCAGTGCTTGTATGCAATAATAATGAGGAAGTGTTTATTTTCATTTTATTTTATGTTATTTTTGTATTATGTGCAGGGTCTTACTACACAACTGGGATTCATGGTGATCCTCCTGTTTTCTGCCTCCCCACTGCTTGGATTATAGGCATGTACCACCACACTCAGTCTTGGGGGCGCTCTCAGCATGCTCAGGGGCATGGGATCGAACCCCGGCCCCTGCACTTGCCTATGCAGGCTCTTAGTCTGATGAACTATCTTATGGGCCTTGGAAGTGTTTATTTGATCTTAATTGTTACAGCTCCTAAAATCTGTAACTCCTAATATCATTGTTTTAGGATTAGGATTTCAATGTGTGAATTTTAGAAAAGCACATTTAGGTGAATGGCCAGAGATTACTATTATAAGGAGAAACCCTTTCTGCAGAAGAATATTCTGAAATAGTAGATAAAATTTTTTAAACTGTGCTTCCCTTACTTTCCCATTATTTGAATAGTGCCTACAGCGTAGACTATCACATGGCTCTTCCTATAGCTGGATGGCAACATATGAACTCCTGGGTACATTGTATAGATAACAAATCAAAAGATGTTGCACTGTCAGAAAGTGAAAATTGAAGACATCAAGCCCCAAATACTCTTTTTGTTATTATTATTATTTTTTTTAATTTTAGGATAGGACCTACAGGGTGTTCAGGGTCTCACTACTAGATCAGGTTCATAGTGATCCTCCTGTTTACAGCCTCCAAAGTGCTGGGATTACAGGCACACAACACCACACCCAGTCTCACCTACCCTCTCAGTATGCCCTGGGGGCAGAGCCAACATGGCAGGCCTGGGGGATCAAACCCCTGGCCTCTGAGCCTGCTTTTTTTTTTTATAATTTTTTATTTTATTGAAGTACAAATATCAATCAGACAGTTTCAAGACACCTTAACAAGACAGATTTGATAAATGTATACATTGCAAACTGTTTTCATAATGATTTGGTATTGTACAAGGTGCATACATGATACTATATTTACAGATATTATTTTAGCAGATCTCTTATCAGTAAATTAAGAGTGTAGCTGCTTACTTATTTTTTATACCTGAATTATATCAAAAATTCAGTAATTATTTTCCTAGTTGATGACCATAGTACTAGAAGCCGACATAATATCCTGTTCCTCCCCATTAGTGCAGATCTTGCCTCTCATAAGATTATGTAGAAGCACAGCGTTATCTATCCCAACTGTACTGTCTATACACACACATCATGATTTTTCTTTCTATACCCCTCCCTTTGTCTACTCCTGTCAAAGATGGGCACTTCATTGTCATTCAACTAACTTAGGTGCTTGAACTCGACACCACAATCCAACACAGTCCAGCATTCCAGAACAATAGTGAGTTATTCAAAGAAGTTATCGACCATAGCCATGAGCCTGCTTGCAGGACGTTTAATCCACTGAGCTCTTTGGCTGGCCTTTCTAAGGCATAAGTCTTTATGCCTTATTTTCTTCAAATTGATGCATTAGAATTTCTCTTTTATGCCTTTTAAAATTTAAATGAATAGTTTCACAAATTTTCTGTGGAATACTATGAATTATACACTCTTGTAAGTCAAACCTCAACAATTTTGGTACCATGGAGACAACACGCTTATGTAATTAAGACATATAATATTCTTTCAATTTTGTGACATGATAGGATTAGAAGAGATACTGGTTCACTCTAGTTTGGATTTTTCAATCCCTGTTCTAGGAGAATTTCAGGAGACATACTCTTTCCTGGAGAAGGACATGCTGTCAACTTGCTCGCCTTCAACTTCATTTGGCCCAGAATGTACTGCTTCACCTATTCTCTAAATGAGTACAAACTGAGTATAGTATTTCCCCAATCTCTTTCTATCCTTCATGGTTAAAAACCTGTATTTGATAATTTTATACCAAATTAAGCATCAGAATTTTCCCCATCTTGCAAGACTCTGAGAAAAAGCCAGTAAAAATCACTGTTCTTTTCTGTACCTCAATATTTTAAAGAATTTCCCAGAGCTTGCTTCATAGCCCACAAATTCACTGTTTTTACTTCATCATCTTCCTACCCACATTGCCTCCAGACTATATCTTCTTTTCTGCACAAATACATCCCAAGCATGGACTCGGTATCATCTCCTTATTTCCCAAAGTAAACATTGTCATAGAGTTTAATAAAACTTTGCTAAACCTCTGTGGGCCACTGAGTTTTTTCAAGGATCTAAATGACATTCCATAATGGTTGCTGTATATGTTATCTTCAAATTAGTCATTTAGGTTACCAGATATAAACATTCAAAATTGGTTTTGAAAAAAAAGAAACAAAACAACAACAAAAGTTATGTTATTAAAAAGAGAGCTATGTAGATAGATTAGTCAATTATTATTATTTTTTTTTTTTGGAGATGGGGTCTCACTGTGCAGTTCAAGCTGGCCTCAGACTCACTTTGTAGCTCACGCTGGTCTCAAACTCACAACAATCCTCCTGTGTCAGCTTCCCAAGTGCTGGGATTACAGACATGCACCACCACACCTGGCTAGATCAGTCAATTAAAGCATCTACATAGGCAGATGCAGGGAGCGGGGTTCAATCCTCGACCTACTGTGCTACCCCAGCCCCTGGGAAACACTGAAACAGCAATTAAGACTGGGCATGGTGGCATGCACCTGTGATCTCAGCACTTGGGAGGCTGAAAACGGGAGGATCACTATGAGTTCTGATCTGTGTAGTAAGACCCTATAGACCCTATACTAGCTACATTTAAAAAATTAAAAAGAAAAAGTAAATAAATAAAAATAAAAAATTAAATATTAACTGCTCCTTTCAAAAGACCAGCAAAAATTGGCAGTGCACTTATCCAAATTATCCTGCATATATACAGAAATATATCTTTTTCTCTTCTTTTACTTGTCCTTTTTCTCATCTTAGTTCTTCCTTCCTGTTGCACAAATTCTTTCCCTTTCAAAATATCTATTAAATTTTAAATTTTATTTACTCTTTCAGTAAATAAAATTTACTTCTCACTAGCAAGACAATCTGATATTTGCACATATGGATCAGATTTATTTCACTTACCAACACAGTCTCCTATAGCATCCATTTATCTATAAAAGCCTTGAATTGATCTTTCTTTATAGCTGAATAATACCACATTGTATAAAAATTCCACGTTTTCCTTATCCATTCTTCAGTTGATGACCATTTGAGTTTTTTCCAAAATTTAACTATGACAAATTGCACTGCTATGAACATGGGTGCACATGTATTACTGTGTATAATTATTTCAGTTCTTTTGGAAAATATAAAGGAGGGGAATAGCTGGCTTGAGTGGGATCTCCATTGCTAGCTTTTTTAGGAATCTCCATGCTGATGTCCATAATGGTTTTACCAACCTGCACTCCCACCAACAGTGGAGAAGCTTCCTTTTTCCCTACAGCCCCTCCAGGGTGTGTTATATCTGTGTGTCTGACAGCGTGTTACCCAAGGAGAATGCATCCGAAATGCTTCCTGATCCGCAGTGCTCAGAATTTAGTCTCGATACACAATCCAATGTATTTTATGTGCTTCTGCCACCAAATATGAGATAGATCTTAACCAACAATTATGCATTTAAGATGAAACAAAAACAAAGAAATGAATACACACCTATTTTGGTATGCAAAGGACAACTGTTATTCTTGGAAAAATAATTATGGGAAAAAGGAAAAAAGGCAAATTGTAGTAGAAAGAAAAATCTGGGCTGTACTGGAGTTGCAAGCAGCCACATTCACAGGGAGCTCTGCAGGTAGTGGGGTCCTCAAAGCTATGTACTGGATTGGTGAGAGAGGCTGCAATGTTGTTTTCATTTACAAGGCATTGTCTGTAGGTTCCTACCTTGCATACAGGCAATCTTTCCCCCAGAAAGTGGCTATTATCTGGAACAAAACAGAAACCTCCAGTAATGGACAATACCCAGCAAGGTTGGGCAGCTAACTGAGTGCTCTCAGCCCTCAACATTTGGAGTAAATATATAAATCCTTTGGTGTTAAAGTAGGGTTAAGATGGTCAGCCTGCATTATAGAATTAAGTACTGCTAGGCTGGATCATATAAGAAATACTACAGGATTGTTTTAAATGGTATCTCAGTGGTTAAATTTAAATTAATGTAAGAATTAATCAGAGTACTGATGATAATGAGTTTTAAAATATTGAATAAAAAAATCATCCAAGTTTCCATCGCTGCATTATAAAGGAAAGAAGGCAGAATTGTTTTTGTTTGTAAATAATGTCTGTGAATTACGGTGGACTGTCAGAATTAAAGGACTTCAGGTTGGCACTGTCAAATATTCTAACTGATTTAATTATCAATGTTTTCAAAATTATTGGTCGAGAATTCGTTGGAAATAAAAATTTCATATAATTTTAGAACATACAGGATACAGATTAAATATCAAGGGAGAAGCATCCTCTTGACAATAAGAAACCTTATAGATACTGTCTCGGGCAGGCAAGATAGCTCAGCAGACTACGCACCTGCTTTGGCAAGTTCAGGAACCAGAGTTTGATCCCCAGTCCCGCATGCCACACCAGCCCCAATCCCAGGGTATGCTAAATCAGAGAACAAGTTCAGGAGTGGTAGTGAATGCCTATAATTCCAGTGCTGGGGAGGCTGAAAACAGTAGGATTACTACAAGTCTGAGCTGCACAGTGAGACACTGTACAAAATATATAAAATGAAAAAAGATACTATCTTCCTAACCAAAAGATTAAATTTAAGTTCACATAGTCTTTTTTTATTATTATTATTATTTTTAATTTTAGGGAAGGGCCTACAGGGTGTTCAGGGTCTCACTACTAGATCAGACTCGTAGTGATCCTCCTGTTTACAGCCTCCCAAGTGCTGGGATTACAGGTGCACACCACCACACCTAGTCTCAGCTGCCCTGGGGGCAGAAAAAAAAAGAGACATCCTTCTAAATCAATTAAATCATTAAATCAATGCAGTAAGAGGTTTTTAAAAAATCATGTGCTGTTCTTGATGAAAAGTTTCACTTGAATTGAATCATAAAAAAGCAATTGAATGAATCCAACTGTTTGTTAGTTTAGCAGAACACCATCACAAATTACTGATAAGAGTCATAATCATGAAAATCAAAAAGTACAATTGTTTTAACCTGAAGAAGTTAAAAAGAAATATGACAATGGCAAACAATTTCATTATGAGACCATTAATCAGGTCCTGAATTGAAAAGAAAAACAGCTAAATAGAACATCTGGTGCTCAGCTAGGTAAATATGAGTACAGATTACATATTAGTTATAATTAGTGCATGAGTATCAGCTTACTGCATATGATAATGTAGTTGTATACATAACTTGGTTACCTTTGCTATGTAAAAATCATGTATCTTAATATTAACATTATACTTTCAAAAAAATTTTTTTAAAAACAGAAAATAAAACTTTTGACAGTTGGTGAGTTAATATAAAGTTTATACAAACATTTGTAATATTATTCTTTCCACTTTTTGATTAGCTCCAATTATTTAAGTACACATAATGGGAATATTCTAAAATTTTATTCTAATCCAAGTGCTGATCTAGTTTCAGCATATGTTCTGTTAATTGGGTCTAGGTTGGTGAAATTTAACTGCTTTGAATTCTTATTACAACCTTCCCCACACCACTCTTTTTTTTTAAGTATTGATGCAGGGACTCACTATGTAGATCAGACTCATAGTGAGCCTCCTATTTTCAGACTCCCTACGTCTAGGATTACAGGCATGTGCCACCACACTCAGTCTCTTTCTTCTTTCTATTATTAAAATCAAGTGGGTCAGCCAAATAGCTCAGGGCTGCCCAAATAGCTCAGCAGATTAAAGTGCCTACAAGCAGGTACAGAGGCTGGGTGTTTGATTCCTGAGCTTGCTATGCTGGCCCTGCCCCCAGGGTGTGCTGAGATGGCAATTGAGCCTGGGTGTGATGGTGCATGCCTGTAATCCCAGCTCTTGCAAAGCTATAAACAAGTGAATCACGATGAGTCTAATTTAGTAGTGAGACCCTGAACACTCTGTAGATCCTTCCCTGAAATACAATAAATAAATAAATAAATAAATAAATAAATAAATAAATAAATAAATAAAACCAAGTAACTTTTTTTTTCAGTACCAGGAATGGAACTTGAGCTTGTTTGGCAGCTTCTTATGTCAATGAGCTATCTCTGCTGCCTTGCAAGTACCTTTTAAAAGAAAGTATACACAATATGTCACTTATTTGCATCACTCTCCTATAAGTTTTTCTTAAAGTCATTTGCTCCTTAACAAATTCCTATAGCCATCAAAATGAAATCTCAATCTTAGTCATTTTCAGTATGTCTTTTCTGTCAGCTCTTTCATTTCAAAAGTCTACTGTGACTAAGGTGAAGGAAGGCTCTCAAACTACTTTTGAAAAATTATTTTGTAAATAAAAACTTTTGATTAACTCCCTTTTCCTGAGAAATATTTTCCCTTTCCTTGTTACTCCATACTCTCAAGATCATATGTCAATTTTTTTTTCTGCATTTTGGGACAGAATCTACAGTGTCTCACCACTGAATTGGACCCATAGTGATCCATCTGCTTAAAGCTTCTCAAGAGCTGGATTACAGGCATGCAGCACCATGCCCAGTCTCGGTTATCTCAGTGCACCCTGGGGGCTCAAATTATTTTTGATGAGAATAAAAAATAAAATTTGAGTTCTGTGTGAGCCATCTTCAGAAGTATTAGGGGAGGGCTGGGAAGATAGCACAATGGTCTAAGTGCCTGCCTGGCAAACACAAAGTCACAGGTTCAGTTCTCAGTGCCATATGCCATGCCAACCCTGGAATCCTGGGTGCACAGAGCTTGCCACAGAAACCAGACATGGTGGTACACACCTATAATCCCAGCTCTGGGGAGGTTTCAGACAGAAGGATCACTATGAGTCTGAGCTATTTAGCAAGACCTTATACTAAATAAATAAAGTAGTGTTTTAAAAAATTCTTATGATAGGGGAAAAGAAAGTTAAGAACATAAAAATGTCTCTAATATCTAGTAGGACCTAAAGAAAGTCTTTAATGCTTAGTTTAAAAAGAAATGCTAACCATCTGTCTCATGATTTTAAAAGAGACATAGTACAGTCATTTAGGAAATATGTCTCTCATTTCTTACATTTACAGACTTCACTGTAATCCTTTCAAGCAAAATATGCCAACACGATATTCTCATATTTATCAGCTTTGATCCCCTAAGTTATATGTGCAATTCTGGAGACAGCTTTTAATTCTTGCTTTCAGATCTGTCACAAGTGAAGAGTTGCTTCTCTAGTACATTTTCTGAACCAATAACACTTTGGTAGAACTCAAGTAGATTTTAACAAGTGTGTGTTCCTCCAAGATTTTTCCTTCTGTGCTATTTAAGGACTCTCCTCTCAAATCCCTCATATATTAGAATAGACTATAGATTCATATTAAAATATATGCATATACTCTATAAACCCTCACAATGTACTTACATAAAGTAGATAATTATACAAGGCATGAAACAGATGCCATTTTTAATTTTATCATGGGAAATATATGAAGTTAATGTGGAAGAAGACAAGACAGAATACCAACCTGTGTTTTATTGGATAAACACTGTAGATGTTTTGTGAAAAGAGAAAAAAAATCCATAGGATTGAATTGCCACAGAACTTTTGAGTAAAGCAGTTGGTTGGAAATAAATAATTATTCTAGACAGCAGCAAAGAGAACAGTTTTAATCCAAAATGCTTCCGGGTTCATTCCCTTCTGGCTAGTTTGTTTGATTTCAGTAATGCTCTTGTTGCCTAGGCAATAGGCAGAGGCAACCAGAGCATTATTGAAATCAAATTAATCACCATGTCTTTCGGAAGACTTTTACTTTAAGTGGGAGCCAAAGGTAAATCTGCAGAAAATTGGATGAGGAGTCGAAATATAATTTCGAAATGGAAAGACCTAATTACTCAAAGTCTTATAAATGAAAATCTGTTTTGAAAAAATTAGGTAACAAGAAGTGCCAGTTGGCATCTATCAGCCATCAGTAATGCTTAGACCTAGTCTCTGGGCAAAGCTCTTCTGCCTACCTAGCCAAAGCTTATCCAATTTTTCTCTTTTTTTTTTAAATTTATTTATTTATTTTTTTGTCTGTTTTGTTTTCATAACGTTTTGTACAAGGTGCATACATGATATTATATTTACAGATATTATTTTAGCAGATGTCTCTTATCAGTGAATTAAGAGTGTAGTTGCTTACTTATCTTATTTTTTTATACCTGAATTATATCAAAAATTCAATAATTATTTACCGAGTGGATGACCATAGTACTCAAAGCCGACATAATATCCTGTCCAACCACCATTAGTGCAGATCTTGCCTCTCATAGAATTATGTAGAAGAACAGCGTTATCTATCCCAATTGTACTGTCTATACACACACATCATGATTTTTCCTTTCTACACCCCTTCCTTTGTCTACACCTGTCAAAAGTGGGCACTCCATTGACATTCAACTAACTTAGGTGCTTGAACTCGACACCACAATCCAACACAGTCCAGCATTCTGCAACCATAGTGAGTTAGTCAAAGAAATTGTCGACCATATCCATTTACAGCTCAGCTTAATATTACTGCTGGAAAACATGGCTTTCTACATGCCGAAAACTACAACTTGACCCAGCTCTATCACCATGCT
>PVKA01003464.1:41778-99674 GCA_004027165.1 Ctenomys sociabilis
CAACTCTTCTTAAGGAGCTTCTGCATGTCAAAAGAAATTGTCAACAGAGTGAAAAGACAACCCACAAACTTTGAAAAAATCCTAACTAATAAGCAATCAGACAGAGGACTACTGTCTAGAATTTATAAAGAACTAAGATATAACAGGGCCCTCAAATTTAAAGACCCAATTCAGAAATGGGCATCTGAGATGAATACAATATTTCGCTTGTATTCAATTCAAGTTTTAGAGTAAATGCCAACATTTTCTGATAACACTGGGATTAAATTCAGCAAACATCTAGTGGAAAGAACTGGAATAGACACTTCATAAAAATGACTGAGACACAAATTGTCCCTGCCCCTGGACAATCTAATGTGTAAATTCAGGCTATTCTTATAAACACAAGGAATAGGATGACTTCATCAGTTATCTAACCCAACAGATAGTAATTTAAACAACAACCAGATACTTAGCCTCCAAATCTGAGGGGCAGTCACTGCTCTAGGCCAAATTCAGCTGATCTGGCCTAAGATTGCTTATGTTTTTATGGTAATTGGAAGGTCATCTATGGGTGATTTTATTCCCCAGTGACTTACTCTTTGTGGTTAGTAATAATATTAATAACAATCATAATTTTTCTATAATGGTTGGGGAAGAAATAAAGATGAATATGATAGACACTTCATAAATAGAGAATACGCATTTTAGGTTTAAAGTTTATGTAATGACAAACTAATTAAATTATTAGTAAATGAATTATTTCTACTCTGGCTCATTTTATTGCAACTGACCAAACTTATTTCTTGTCCCTGCAAGTAATGTCCCTTAGGTCTCTTCAAACTCTAACTAAGCCACATCCTTCCACACGAAGTTTCTGTAGGTTTCTATTCCTACTGAATTTCACAACCCAATAAGTAAGACTTCTACCTTTTGCCCCATATAAAAAGTATTTCTAAATTTATTTTCCACTATTCTACAAGACTGACATTGTACTGGCCAAACTAGAAGCCTCAGCTTTCTTACAAACTCAAGTTTCATTTGATCTTTTCTACGCATGAAGTGTAACTGATGTCAAAAATTCCAGCTAACCTTCAACATCAACTCAGAAAATTATTTCTCACATGAAGCCTTTCCCAGGCAGCTTAGTCAGAAATTCCTTCTATGAATTCTATCATTGGTTTACTTTCCCAACATAATATTCCTTTGTACTGTAATTATTTAAATACACACTTTGTCTTCATCAAGAGATTATATTTCCCTGGATGAAATGGAATGCTTTATGAAAATATGCTAATTGTGATTATAATTATATTGTGTATGGCTCTAAAATAGAATAAATGCTAATGAATCGAACAGAAAGAATTTCACAGAAAAGTAACTAGACTAGGTCTTAAAGAATTTTTTTTTTTTTTTTTTTTTTGGCAGAACTGGGGATTGAACTCAGACCCTTGTGTCTGCCAGGGAAGTGCCTATTCTGCTGACCCAATCTACCCAGCTGCCATCTCCCCAGCTGCCCGTCTTGAAGAATAGACAGCAGTTTTCTAAGCAGTTCAGAGGAAAACCATTCTAGGTGAAAGAAACAAAACACTCCATGACCTAGAGTTCTGTAATGGCTTTGTTTGTTTGGGTCCTCACATTCCTTTTGTTCTGTACCATGCAAAGATCATTTGTGGAACAGCAGAAGTACAAAATTTAATTGTATTCAATCTCATGAACCAATAAACTGTTTCTTAAATTCAAATAATTATTTATATTGCCATGTAAGGATAATGAAAGCCATAAGAAAAATAACAGCAAACAACAACTTTTCTCCTTTCAAATATATATTTAGAGATTCTGTCTTTTGAAAAAATGTTAAAATTTTATGCTGAATATATTCCACAATAAAACACAACTTTATCCTCATCTTCTCAAGCCATTTTTGCAGTGTTTGAGAACCATTATAAGTCAGGAAAATAGGGCTACTTAATGAAGATTTTAATCTAGAAAATAATCCTACATTATATTCTAGCAAAGTGCTCAGAGAATGATGTATGGACTATTATGGTAAAAAGTGAGAAGTAGAGAAGAGGCCAACAGGCTACAAACGACAGATGGAATATCATGGATCATAACCATAAGCACTGTAGATTTATAGAAATAAGTGAATATTAAATTGGTAAGACTACCTTACTGCCCAAACATGGTGAGAAAAATGGGTGTTTCTGGATTTGAGGTCTAAAGAATCAGGGAAAAGGGGTGGTTGTATGATATGAAAACAATTAGTTCGGTTTCAGATACTACATAGTTTTCTATTGTTGCATGGCAAATTACCTCAGATCACAATAAATATTCATTTTCTCACTGGTTCTAGAGGTCAGAAATTCAGGAGTTTGAGAAGGTTTCTTTCTTTTTTGGGGGTGCGATGTGGGCCATTGCTGGCTCGGGATGGCTTCAGGGCAGATCTACTGTGGCATGTAGAGTTGGGGATCAGACTGCTGTTCCCCGCATCTGACTGAGTTTGCCCAAGCAGGTGCTTCAGACAACTGAATTAACCTATGTCAGAGCATCTCTGAGTCTACAGTTCACATGCCAGTTACACCTACAACAAAGAAAGGGTTGACTGGGGCTGGAGAAGCACATGACTGTGGGAAGAAGGCCCCAGGTCCTCCCATCAAGGACCTGGCCTTTGGGTTCAATGTCTTTTTTTTTTTCAACATTTTTAGTATTTGTGGGCAGAATATTCAGATGATATTCCCTGTAGGGAATTGGTATGCATACAGAGCATGTTTTAATTCTTTTTCTATGCTTTGCCTCCACTCTTATTTTTTTCAACATCTGATTCTCTTACTTATCAGAACTTATAAAGTTAATTGTCATCTACAGATTGAAAATTAGACAAATATGCAAAAAAAAACTATGCAACATGTAAAACAATTGTACTACATCATGGTACACTTTTAGATACATTGTAGGAAATGATATATAAGCTATGTTTTTAAAAATAAAATACAATCTCGGAGTAGGCAAGGAAGAAGGTAGTATGTCTGACTACATCTCCTCTCAGAAGTTACACTGTTGCTATATTCCACTTGTGAAAGCAAGTTGCTAAGTCCAGCCCACATTCTAGGGTGGGCAATTAAGTTCCAACTCATGAATGAAGGAGCATCAAAGAATATGTGGACATATGTTAGAACCATTACGAACATGTCGAGTTTGAGTTTCCTGAGAGATACACAGACGGAGATATCCAGTAGCAAGTCTACAGTTCAAAATCAAAACCTAAAAATGAGAATACACATTTTGGGAATAACAAGCTACTTGTGCAACTAGAAGCTGTGAGTAGTAGAAATAGTGGACAAGATTGAGAATATTCCTAGATTGTGAAGGCTGAAAAGAGAAGCGAGCCAAATAGGGACATATGGGATTATCCACATGAAAGGCAAAAGCAGCAGAAGAGCAAGCCAATATGTCTGGGAAGAAAATATAGAAAACATTTTTCATTTCCAACCACAAAAATCTAAGAGAAAAAATTATTTTTCAGAAAATTTTTATGTCTCAACATTGGTCAATAATAATAGACTCTGAGAAGAGATCAAGTAAAGCAAAATTTAGGATTATCAATCAAGTTGTGTTTGTTTTTTCAATATATTTGGTACAGGGTCTCACTACACAGCTCAGACTGATAACGATCCTCCTGTTTTCAGCCGCCCCAGTACAGGCATGCACTACCATGCCCAGACTCTAGCTTGCACAGCCCTTCCTGGGGGAGGGGCTGGCAGGGCACGTGGTGCCAGTAATAAAACCCCAGTCCCAATGTTTGCCTAAGCAGGCATTTAGTCTGCTGGGCTACCTTGCCTGCCCTTGCCACTCAAGTTTTTAATACATAAAATTGCTTGACATCACCAAACTGAGTTACCCTGTTTTTGGTAGCATCAGAAGGTGATAGTAGAATGATAATAAATAAATAATGAAACACTATTTTAATTAATGAATGAAATCTTTGGCTGTAAGTAGAAATCTTTGGAAATGTGCTGAGTAACTGCTGAACAACTGTGCTGAGTTTATCTGCCATTCACAACATGCCCAGAGAAACTGAGTTTTGAATTAAGCATGTCACCAGATATCCCTCAGGAAATAGTAAGCAGTAGGGCCTGAAAATTGCCTGTCAAATTCAGGGCTCTTGCCCCAGCCTGATAGCTCAGGGGACTAAAGCGCCTGCCTCGGCAGAGAGAGCAGCAAGTGAGTTGGATGCCCGGCTTGCTCTGCCGACCCCGCCCCCGGGGCATGCTGCAGGGGCAACTGAGACTGGGTGGTGGTGCTTGCCTGTAATCCCACAGTTAGGAGGCTGAAAACAGATGAGTCACTACAAGTCCGATCTACAAAGGGAGACCCTGTAGACCTTGTACACCCTATACTACCTGTCCTAAATACAGGGGAAAAAAATTCAGAGCTATTTCTCCTTTATATTATTTTACTTCCTTACTGCTGATACTTAACAAATAATTGTTAAACTGAAACAAAGGACAGTGAATTCTTCGATAACTTGTAGGGACCAAGCTCTGGTCATGAGAATGTTTAATGACCTGGAAACTTCAAGATTCCAAGAACAACACAAACCCTGGTTAAGACAACCTTAGTCCATCTACTGAAATAAATAAAAATGAAAAGTTAGCATCTTAACCTGGTAGACTTTAAATAAAAATGTCCCCTGTTGGATGGAGAGTATCTTCCACATGATAACTTAAAGACTCATGCTTCTTCTACCTTGTGGCTTCAATTTTCTAAAGCCTCAGATTCTCTTGGCAAAGTCTAGCCACTTGGCTATGTGAGAAGGGACGTGGGCGAGGTACAGCCTAAGCCTTGGGCATCTGCTTTGAATCAAAAACTCAGACCAAAATTACATGTTATGAACTAGCAGCTCTGGATTTCCAAAAACCATGTCACAAGAGAAAGAGCCCATGATGGAAATGGCCAAAGGAGTTGGGATTCTATCGCTTCTCACTGATAATGCTCCAGACATCCTGTACATCATTAATTTTCACCCACACGTGAGCCCTGGCTCCTACATGAACCGTTCTGCACCCCAGCCCCATGGCATGGATTTAATTATGCCTCATCTCTCCAGGACCACTGAATTATCCCTATTCATTGTATAAATGTGTTCTATAAACCCTGAATCTGTCATATGATAAATGTCATTGTATTTCAAAATTCTATTCTTTAGAACTAATTTTAGATTTATATAAGTGTTTCAAAAATAATTCAGACAGTTCTCATATATTCCTCACTCAGCTCACTCTAATGCTAACATTTTTAAACTTTGTTCAAAAGAGTTTTTTTTTTTTTTTCACCTCACGGTTTGTAAGGGATACAGTGCGTAGGCAGCTGGCTTCAAAGCAGAGAGAGGATAGAATTGCAGAGGGGCATCAAATAGGAGAAACAGCCCATGATGTGGTAGGCAAAAGGCAGCAAACAGCAGCAGTAGCCTACCTACTCTCTGTCCTAGCCTCCTTTCGGGCTACAGCTTTTTTGATTGGCACCACACAGTCCCAGGCTTCTATTATCCACACCCTTAATTCTAGCATCACACCCTTAATCCATATTCATACACCCTAATTTAGCTATCGTCAAAACTTCCACCTATGACCACAGGAGATTTTTGGGAAACATCTAGACAAAACCATAGCAAAGACTAATAAGAAGTTATTCAACATCGAGAGGAGTATGCACCAATAAAACATTAAATAAATATTTATTTTCTTTTTAAGGGTAGCATAGAGCCTCATCACTATGACTTGTAGTCATGAAATATAAGATCATTGCTATGCACATGAGAACTGACTAAAAATGATCAAATGACAATCATTAATGGATGTCATGTCTCTAAATAAGTTTTGTGCAGCCATAATAGATTATGGGCATCTTTGTTTCTCTACTGTGTCGCTCTTGAAGTGCAAAGGGAAAGGCTCCTGGCATCCTGTGTGTAGAGTCCAAGGATTCTGCTAAACATCTTGCAATGCACAAGACAGTGTCTTATAGTGAAAACTATGCAATCAAAATATATGTCATTGTATGGCTATAGCAAAACCCTGTTCTCAGCTGTACAACCACTAGTGAGAAAACATTACAAGAAGTACTACAAAAAAGAGAAGTAAACCATTTATAATAGCAATACAACTTATACAGTATTTTGGAAAATACCAAATGAGACATTTATAGGACCCATTGTAACAGAAAAAAAAAAAAAAAAAAAAAGAACAAAACTTGAGTTCCTCTAAATGGCCTAAATAAAAGCCTGAATGAATTGAACCATCTTGCTTATTTATGGCTATATTGACAAGAGTCACCAGTGAACTTGAAATAATACAGTTTTAAGAATTATTAGTATGTGGAGAATTTGTTAATCTGACCTCATCTTTTTAGTTGGATATTAGCTTAAATCTCTTTCCATAGACTTCTCAAGTACTCGGGAAGTTTTTCAAAGAGTGGCAATATGCACTTGTGACGTGGGTCAGTGTCAGGGCACACAAAGGCCCTTGTTTCAACAAACAGCCACTTCCCTCTAGGCGGGAATCAGGGGATAAAGTAGAAGCACATGCAAGTGCAGTATTTAGGGGAGTTCATTGCCTAGTCCACAGCAAATTTTCTGACTTTCCAATAAAGTTTACCTTATTTTAAGATAACCAAAGTTGTTCATCTTGAAGGCTAAAATTAGATAGCCATACTCACTGGACAATTAGTTTTCAAAACAATGTTAAAGGCATTTAAATGTCATTGTAATTTAAAATGTGCGCACTTATGCCCGCACGCTAGGTAAAGAGTATGTGACCAGATAGAAAGGTTTGAATGTCATCTTGCCTCTGTTCATCCCTGTCGTGGCATACTTCTAATTCTGATACAATTTTTTTTATCAAAACTGCCTAACTCTAATCTCCGAGAAACTCATTAATCTGCACTAATAGCCTTTCTAGCAAGCTGCAAGTTTAATCAATTCTTATTTGATAAGGATCTCTAATGCTTTCAAGTGATGGGAGGCCCACTGAGCAACAAAGTGCTTCAAAACCATCACCATTTTCTAAAGCCACATCATAAGTTGATAAAGTGAAACTTCTCATATAACACAGGGATACAATTCTCCATTCTTTATCCACTGAGAAAGTGGCCTGCTTAATAAAAAGAAGGCCCTCCAATGTTATCTAAACATTAGTGACCGATAACTTATAACAGGATTTCTTCATAATCTGGGTACTTTTGTATTCAGATAGTGCAGGCTATTTTCTCAACTACCTGATGAAGCCACACAAGTCAATGTTTGGTTTGGTTTTTAAATTTCTATCCACCATAATGAAGATGAAAACTGTGGTAAACCATCAGCCTATAACAAATGCTCTACTTCTGAATTGCATTCTAGCTCTCTTTACATAGATAGGTGGATAAATAGATATGATAGATAAATTGATGATAGATAACTTCTAAGATTTGCATAATCCTGGGCATCAATCATTTTATTTCATCCTCACCACAATACTACAAAGCAGAGAAAACAGAGATGCTATTTTTACTCATAGGAAGGCAAGCTCAGTAACCTTGCATATAGACGTCTACAAAGTAGCAGAATTGGAATCAGACCACAATCTGACCAGGTGGTCCCTGCACACTACTCCTCCACCATACTAATCTGGGCAAGAACCACAAGAGTCTGCTAGCAATTACATCAGGCAGGGGAAGAAAGGCCCAGGCCCAGATGAGGCTTCCAGTAGTTTCATTATGATTATTTGACAACTGAACTATTAGCCTTAATGAATTGTTCCTCATCTGGAAACTTGATGCCACAGGTCCACCATCAAAATCAAAGGACACTATTGGATTCCACTGGAATTGTAATGATTTTATACCAAGTCTTACTGTGATTGTTCTATCAGGACACTGAGTTACTTGGTGTGAACAAGACTCCCTTGGGGTGAGCAGACTGCAAGACTCTACAGTGGTAAATGATAAAAGTGGAAATTTTGTATCTGTTCTATAAGAAGAAAAACAAAATAGTTTATGTGAGTACATTAAAAAAGATTCAGGGCTGGCCAGATAGCTCAACAGACTAAAGCACCTGCTTAGGTAGACGCAGAGCCCAGGGTCAGATCCTCAGCCTGCTATGCCAGCCCTGCACCCGGGGCATGTTGAAATGGCCGTAGAGACTGGGCGTGGTGGCATGCATCTGTAGTCCCAGCACTTGGAAGGCTGAACATAGGAGGATCACTATGAGTGTGATCTACATAGTGATACCTTGTAGACCTGATTCAATAGGGTAAAGCCATCTTATGTCTCTCTGTGTCTTCAGTGCTCCATTTAACACCTATACAGAAGGAATGAAACTTTCCTCATCCTCCCTAGGCACCTGATTGAGGCATGGACAGTCGTGAGAAGTGTGATTGAATGAAGTGAGTCTGACCTCTTAATAAAAGCTATGAACTGAACAAGTCTCCTCTGCTGTGCCCCTGTGCCTTCAGAGATAAGGATGCCCCTTTCCTTGGGGTATGGGAAAAGACTCTCACTGAGGATGGTATGACTGCTCCCAAGGACAATGACTAAAACAGTGAATAAGCACTGGCAATACAAGCATCAAAAAGTATTTATGGAATTGCTAATCTCTGCAAATTTTGCTGCCTATCTAAACATAAAAAGGGCGCAACCATAGCTGGGCATGATAGTGCATGCTTGCAGTCCCAGAATTTATGAAATGGAGCTGAGAATCACTGTGAATGTGAGGTCAGCCTAGACTACTTAGTGAGGTCCAGGCAGCCTGAACTATATAGTGAAAGCCTGTCTCCAAAAAAAAGAAAAAGTCACATCCAGTTATTAAAAGAAACCTATACATTTCCTAATAGTAAATTGGACTTCCTTTCAGGAATAATATCTTTAAATGACACATTAAAACTAATTAAATGAGAAAACATGAACTTATTTGAAAACCAAAAAGTACTATGGAAGCTATTATCGTTTATCTATTCAAAGTAAAACAGATGAGTTCTATACTCTGTATTTCCATGATAAGATTTCTTCTATTTTGTAAATTATTTCAGTGGCTCTTCTCTATTTTCTTTTTTTTTTTTTTTCTTTTCTTTTTTTCTTGCAGAACTGGGGATTGAACTCACACCCTTGTGCTTGTCAGGGAAGCATTTATTCTACTGAGCCATCTCCCTGGCCCCTGGCTCTTGAAATACTTCTATTGCAACACTGTTTCCAAATTTGGAGTGATTAAATATCAGCATATTGGCTAACTCTGTGCAATAAGGATTTTAAGCTCTTTAACATTTATATATTAATATATTTATTTCTCACAGTGCTCTGTGAGATGGACCCTACTATATTTAGCATTTTTACCAATGAGCAAACAAATGTGGAAAGAAGTAAATTACCCCAATTTTTTCACCTAGTAAATAGCAGAACTAGCATTGAAACTGAGGCCTTCTGGCTTCGAGCCTCTCTTAACAACCTATACCAAAATGTTTCTCAATGTAACTGAATTAAATGTGAATAATTATCTTTTTCTATGATACGAGCATATTTATGGAAAGTCAAAAGTTAGAGAATATACCTATATGATTTTTCTTAGGCTGCAACACTGTAATTCTGTATGCATTCCTTCCCCTTTTTAAATATTTTAAAATTTATTAGTGCACAGTTGCAGTCCATGCAGTTTACAGTCATCTTGGGGGTGGGTGCATGTATATACTATAGCTTGTTTCCTTCTTTCAAATCCCCTTCCTTCCCGGCTTCATCCCTCCCCTTCTAATTCTTCCAGCTCTATTTTCATTCTTGTTGATGTGTACAATCTTAATTTGTTATGATATACAATGCTTCCATTTATCAAGCTTACTAGTCCCTATGCATGGCATATCCTTATTCTACTTATTTCTCCTTCCCCTCTTCTTACCCCTTACTCCTTATTCCCTTGAGCTCCTTGCCAATTACATGAGATCCATCCTTTCACTCCTCCTATCTGTCCCTCATTGTTCTCTTTATTTGTGCTGTGCCTCACTCAAAAGAGAGACACCATATGGATAAAATACCCTGACATGCCTCCATTACCATGTTATGGAATCACGGAAATATTTTGACTAACATCTACTTTTACAGTGTAAGTATACCCAGAGATAATTATGTATTAGTCATTGTCAACTATCACTGTACCTATTTCTTACTGTCATACAAAGAATAAGTAACAGGTAACAATATATAGTGGACCTTTATATGGATTTTACTGTCTGTCTGGTTTTCCCACATTAGCATTTATTAGTCTATCATCAAAAATAGTTTTTACTTTTTAATTAGATTAAATTGTAGAACATATTCTTGACTTAAAGGTATTTGTACTCATTTTACAAGTTGAATGTACTCTTCAGAAAAATCACGTATTAACCATTCGTTCACCAAATTTTCATGAAGTACCTATTACACTGAAGTTATTGAAATGTATGGTAGTTTTAAAATAGGGAGATAAGAGAGATTACCTAGGTATTATGCCCAGGAACATCATACTGAAAGTAAAACAAGAATTGAGGGCCAGCTAGATAGCTCAGAAGACTAGGCAGAGCGCAGCAGCTGGAGTTTGATCCCTGGCGTGCTGTGCCAGCCCTACCCCTGGGGGCACACTGAGACAGAGAATGAGACTGGGTGTGGTGGCATGTGCCTATAATCCCAGGACTTGAGAGGCTGTAAACAGAGAATCACTGCAAGTCTGATCTGTGTAGCGAGACCCTGTAGACACTGTACTAAATACATAATCAAGAATTAAAAACATGTAATTGTGATAAAACTCCATAGACAAGATGCACTCCCCACCTTAGTTACTTTTCTCTCATTGCTGAAACAAATGCCTAACACCCAAAGTCATAAGATAGGTTATTCAGCTCACAGTCTGTAGAGGTTTCAGTCCATTGCTGGCTGGCTCCAAGGCCAGATGGCACAGTAGAGGGGCAACAGTTCATGGTGGGGAAGACTGCAAAAAGCAAGCAAGTAGAAGCAGCAAGCATCTCATAAAGACAAAAAAGAAAAAGCAACAAGGAAGAGGCAGGCCTTGTTCTGTCTCTTACATTGTTACATGGTATGTAATTTGCCAATGCCAATGTGTAGTAATAATAAATTGTGAATTGAAAATTTCTCAGATAGTGTTATGGTCTCCCAAAGCCTAATGCATCCAAAAGGCTTTTTCAGGAGGAGGCTGAATCTAGAGTGTGCGCTGCTGGGATTACGGGTGTATAAATCAGTCCACTCACTGATTTGGCATAGCTGTGTCTAGGATTAAAGGTGCCAGCACTATACCCACCCTAGGGTGGACAACCTGCATACAATACAGGGGAAGAAAAAGTCTTGTCCCCTTGTTTCTTTGCTGCTGTTCATGGGTGTCATGAGCTGTTCCACTCTGTGATGCCTCCCTACTACGTGCTGTCTTGGAGTAAGCCAGCTAAAGGCAGAAACTCTACAAACTGTGCCAAAACACACTTTCCCCTTTAACTTTGGGTTTCGAGTTGTGGGTTTTTTTTTCTCAGCATGAGAAAAGTAACTAACACAGACAACTTCATTGATTAACAAAATGACCAGCCCACTGCCTTGCTTATAACTGATATCAATAAATATTTATAAAGTAAACAATAGAATTTGTAATTAAACATCAATTATGGCTAAGTTTGCCGCTAGTTTTTGCCAAATGAGGTCCAAAGTGGTTTCTGCAAAAGAGAAATAGCGGTCTCGCCCACATCTTATCTTGGAGTAGGTTGTAGATTCATCACAGGAAATAAGCGCAGGACTCATGAGCACATTTATTAGGTAAAATCAAACGCTGCACACTCTCTGAGGAGTGTGGGGGCCAACGGGAGGCACTTGATGGTCTGAACTGGGGACAGTTACATGGCTCTGACAGTGTCTCCCTAGAAAGCATGCTCCTCCTCAGAGTGCCTGTTAGAAGGCTAGGGGAAGATGCAAACCACCTGGAGTACCTGAAGTGTAGACGTACAGAGCCTGCTAGCAGCGCTGATTCTCCAAGCTGGAATTGGAGTGGAATTTGTGAATCTATAATGACAGAAAAAAACATACACTCAATCTACAGATTTGCTGAATCTTTTATGACTCTTAAGAATTTAAGAGTGAGTACTCTGGAAGGAAAACCAAGCTTAAGAGTCTAAAAAGGCCTTGCACCTTTATACCTTAGGTTCTTTTCTTAAACTACAAATTTAAAATTATAGATTTCCTTGTCCCTTTTCTACTTATTTCCTCTATCCTTCTTCATTTTGATTTATATAATGAACTTGAAACTCACATATGCACCCACCTTCTACTGGGTACCAGGAAAAATTATAAAAATAATAACAATGGAAATCTTTTTTTTTTTTTTGTCTTTTTGAGATAGGGTCTCACTGTGCAGTTCAGGCTGGCCTTAAGCTCACTTTGTAGCTCAGGCTGGTCTCGAACTCACAACAATCCTCCTGCCTCAGCCTCCCTAGTGCTGGGATTACAGGCCTGCGCCACCATCTTACCTGTCCCATAATACAATTTTCTCTTTCAAATAAATGGTCAACACATTCTAGACTTTCAGTAACTTCTTTGGGCATATTCTACCATCACCAAACAGAGGCAAAACAAATAAATTATATGTCATGATGGCACCCCTCACTGTGCCCCAGACCTCCCTGCTGTGCCGGGGTTGGGGGAGCTGCTTTCTGAGGGCATGGGACAGCTAATTACCATACTGTGGGAAGTCACAGCTGCTGAACCTCAGGATACAGGGCAATGAAACTCCCAACCCGAGAGATACCCAGGCCGAGTTCATGTTCTCTAAAACCAAAGAATGAATTTTAGGCACAATGGAAGTTAAGAGCAGAATATATTTATTGGAGGAAAGAAAGCTCCTATCTTCTCAAGAGATGTACAGAATGGGGACCCAAGCTGGTTGTCCCCAAATCTATCTCTTGCCAGGATTTTCATAGAGTAAAACCATGTGGTAAGGCAGGTCTAAGGTGGAGAACACGGGAATTTGCTTAGATGGCCAAGACCTGAGACAAAACTATGGTCAGCCAGTAAGATTACAAGCACCATTGCTCCAGTAAAATTGACTAAATCCAGGACCAAATGGGAAAGGGAGTCAGCTAGCTAGGAGGCATGAATACAGAACTGGGGCTTTTCCCAGTATGGAGTTGGGTCAGTGACTGTCTCTGGCTTCCAAGTGATTGATATCTATTTAGAGTATCAATCCCTGATGCCCAACCCTAGGAAAGTGTGTGGCTGCATTCGTTTACTATTTTCTCTTGAGAGCTGGCCCAAAGCAAAGTGTCTGTGTCTCCCAAAGTTGCCAAGTCACCTTGTCTTCTAAACTGTCTCTTTGAGGGTTTGGCCCCATCTGTCTGCCTACAATATTTCTCTTTAATTCAGCTGCCTGCAACAATCTGATCTCCACCCTCCTGAATCTGCTTCTCCATCTCCTCACTCCTGATACTGAACGTCTGGCTGTTGGATTTGACTGGTGGCTCCTTTCAAGCACCACATCAATGGCATCTGGGCACCTCACTGAGTACTTTCAGTCATCTCCTTCTGCTGTCTTGGGTCTTGTTCTTGAACCCCATTCACACACATCAAGGGCAAGTCTGCAGACCTACCAAGCCCATCATGGAAGACAAAGGGGGACTGGACAATGTCTCCTAGGGGTGACTGCAATCACTCAGCTGCCACAAGCCTTGCTCCAGTTTGTTAGTGTCTCCTAACAGTTTGGTACTTGAAGACCATTTCACTTTATTTTAATTTTTGGTCCTTGTTTTTATGTTTGTTTAATATATTGTCTTTTTGTAATGCACACTTAGTTCTATAACTAAACTTTTTGATATCTGGAAAACATTTTGTCTTTTCTTCATGAAGCACAGAAGAAACAGCTGTACTCCAATATTAGCTGCACAGTTAATGCTTACAATATTTTTTGAGTCTTACTTTTTTTCTTTTGAATTTCTTATAACTTTTTTGTTATTTGTTTCATTTTGTTTCCTTCTTTAAAACAATCTTGCACATTCATTTCTGGCAACTCAAATGACTACTTTGAAAATAACATCATGCAATACAGCAACCATGGTTCAATTCTTAATACTTTGTTTACTAAAATTTTGTATCATTTATAATGCTGTTTTTTTTCTCCTACCATTTTGTATTCTTTAAAAAAAAATTTAAAACTTAAAACTTAAAAAACATTAGCTCTATTTTCTCCTTAGTCAGATTTATGCTGTGACATGCAAGAGAAGTAAAAGAAACACTTCAGAGAGCTATCTTTGTAACCCCTGTGGACTTGCTCTTTCCCTCATTCCCAGTGCAGAAGAAAAAGATAATATAAAGCTTCACGCTGGCAAGTTAATCACAGTCAGGGAGAGAATGAGCTCAACTGTGTATGTAAAAACTTAGTTGTTTTTCTTTGATTCATCAGATAGCATCACACTGGGTCAGTTTCTTGTTTATGCTGTCTTTATTGTTTCTGGTCTTAGAACAATAAACATCCCTAAGTGGTTTCAATTACAGCAGCAAAACTGTGCAAATGAACTTTGGCTTTGTTTCATATTGAATATAAGGTTTTTACGATTTTATAAATGGTGATGATGTTTAGGAATCTTGCCAAACCTGTTCTATAAACAGTGAAGAGTCACATTTGCCATGCCAAGCCTTTAATCACTCAAATATCTTTCCCTTGATATGGATAAAATATTTTAACCTTGTTCCATGGAGATGGATATGAATGATCAAATTATCTGTGGATTCAGCAACAACTTGCATAAACAAATTGGAATGTTTTCTCTGCTAATATATTTATAAGCCAATGCCTGACATTTTTGTGTGTCTTCCTTAATTGCAGAAAAGTATTAGCTGGGAGTCATTTTTAACAATTGTGACACCCAGTGATATCAGGAACAATAAATAATTTTATGCTGCATTAATACACACACACAAACACAACAGCCCTTCCCAAAATGTCAGAGCTTTCACAAAACAATGCTCATATATAAAAGTACATTCACAGAGAGTTCATCCAACTCATGTCTCCATTGTTTTCTAGGCAGAAAACAGTTCTGGAAATTTGTACTCCAACCACCGCATACTCAGGACTAGTAACACAGGCTATCCATGCAAGAGACATCTGGGAAATTCGGTCTTCCATTTGTCATATAGCTTAGCATAGTAAGACACGGATTCATTACAGAACAAAAAGTTCCAAACTTGCAGAACATACCAGGTGCTGTCATTTACTAGGAAACATGTTAATCCATGTGGTAGGGCTGACAAAATAAAATACTACAGGCTGGGTGGATTAAATAACAGAAATTTATTTTATGGCAGTTCTGGAAATTGAAAGCCCAAGGTCATAATGCCAATAATTTTGGTTTCCCTTGAGGCGTTTCTTCTTGGCTTGCAAATGGCTATCTTCTTATTGTGTCCTTACATGGCCTTTCTCTGTGCACACAAATGCTTTGTGTCTCTTTTTCTCTCCTATTGTTTCTAGAGTTTGTCTATGTAGTCCATGCTGGCCTTCATGTCCTGCTGCCTTCTCCCTGCTAGTTTTCTCTTCTTACAGGGACATCAGTTATATTGGATTTGGGCTCACCTTTAGGACCTAATTTAACCTTAACTGCCTCTTTGATAGCTATATCTGAAAACATGCTTACCTTCTGAGGTACAGGGAGTTGGGACCTCAAGTCATGAATTCTTTTTTAGAGAGCACAGTTCTGCTTGTAACAGTGAGTACACAATCACAGCCCATCAGTGCATCATTGCAGTTCATAATTACACATCAAAATGCATAATTTGCAACCAAAAGAAAGGTTGAATAATATCGTAATGCCTGATTATGAAATTTAAAGAGTGTCAAGTATGGAAAATTTAAAGTACAGAAAAAAATCTTGATTGGAGTTTGAGGACTTCAGTAGAAAACATTAAGTAGGAAATTTTAATATTTTTCAAACTGAGGTCAGCCAGAGAGCTCAGCGGACTAAAGCACCTGCTTAGGCAGAGCACAGCAGCCAGAACTCAATCCCAGTATGCTGAAAACAGGAGAATCACTATGAGTCCGATCTATGCAGTGAAACCTGTACTAAACACATTTAAAAAAAAAAAAAGAATATTGTTCAAACTAGCTATTTCAGATTTTTGTGTAGTATACCATCTCCATTATCTTTAAATATTATTAAAAAGATAAAAATTCCAAGTAAAAATTATTCCATATTAAAATTAGAATCACGGCATGTTCATTTCTATTACTCTGTGTCCAAAATTATAAACTGCAAATCAACTATAACTGGTACAGTGGCAATTCATGTATTTTTCCTTACAAAAAAGCAATTTTTTTCAAAAAGTAAAATAAATAAAATTACAATTACTCTAAATGAAGAAATTATGTTGATATAATTATTTGCTTTTCGGGACCAGGGAGATGGCTCAGTAGAATAAGTGCTTGCCTGATAAGCACAAGGTCCTGAGTTCAATCCCCTGTACCACAAAAAAAAAAATTGCTTTTGAAAGACTATTGTTTATTATACATTTGACCTGTTAGTTTCTTAATTCAGCAGAATTAGAAAAAAAAAAAAAAAAGAAAGAAAAAAACCTATATTTGTGCTTAGCAGACTGAAAATGTAGTTTGTTGTTTGGCACTTTTAACTCTAAACACATAACGACTTATAATTGTTGTGTATCTTTCTCCTAACGAATTAGACTTACCAAGCTTCCGTCTCACTGTGTGCCTAAAAAAGGAGAGAAGGCTAATTTTTCACCTTGAACAGAGGATAATGTTTGAAAGTGGGTTATAAATAGACAATCATATAAAATGTAATAAAAGCCAGCATTAGAAGATAATGATCCCTAAGATACAAAAATGAAGCTTTATGCAGGACCGGCGGGGAGGGTAACCAACCAACAGAGATAGGCCCTTAATTTTTGCTTCATCTGTAGTCTTCTCTGCTGCATCTATGTAAACAAATTCAATAACTTAATTCGGATTTCTTTCATTGGGTCCTTTATTAGATCATAGAGCTATATTTCAATGAATACAAACCATAGAAGTCAACTTAATACAGCAGCTAGTGCTGATCACATTAAAACTAATCAATTTAAAATGCACAACATATGTGCTGCGACCGCATAATCTAAAAAGAAATGTTTTCTTGCTGTGCCGATATTTCTGCTGACAAAGCAATACTGTCAACAGAGAGCCTAAAGGAATATTAAATGCACATAGGAACACTAAATTTCTTACATTTAAGAAATAAGAAATGAGAAGTGTTAGTATAATAAAATGCAAGATTGTAGGACAGTTTAGTTTTGTTAACTGAGAGGGCACAAAAGGTATAAACATGAGATCTGCAATGGTTTAAATTTTACTGCCTTTATAAGTAATCACATCACTGATACTAACCAATAACACATACTGCATTCTATTCTTAACATTTTTAATGTTGCCTTTTTTCTTCAGAGAATCCTTTATGAAAAACTGGGGCGACAAGTATTTATGCTGAACAACTGAAATGACGTTTATTCGAAAGCCTGTTTCAACTCCTTGCAAAAAACACTTCGTGTCTGACTGTCAGTCTTTTTCCCTTTGGAAACCAGTGCTAGCATTTCCCTGGTCTCCCCCTCAGTTTGTCCTAAGGTATGCATCCTCTTGTGTGTTCCAGGACACATGTCCCCTGCCCTGTGTCTCCGAAGTCAATGCTGTCACCTCCTGATTTGCCCTGAAGCCCCCAAACTGACCATGTAAGCCACTCCTCAGCACCTGAGAAGCTCCTTTCGCTCCTACCCTTCATTGCATGCTACATGCTGCATGTATCTCAGCTGTTTTCCCACTTGACTGTCTGTTGCTCTTCTCTCACTGCTGGGACAAATACTCAACACTCAAAATGAAGGAGGGAAAGGTTTATTTAGCTCGCAGTTACTGGAGGTTTCACTCCATACTCAGCTGGCTCCTAGGCAGACTGGCACATGGCAGAGGGCAGCAGGTCATGGCAGTGGAAGGCAGCAAAACAGCAAAGGGAAGAGGAGCGGCAGCAGCGGTCACAGAGAGCAAGTCTGTCTCCCTTAAATTGCACTCAGGCTGTCTGCCCCGGGCTGGGTGTAATACTCAAATACATAATCCCAGCACTGCTAAGACCCACAATTCCAGGCTTGATCATGAATTAATCTCAAACTCTAGATGTCCCCAGCCCATGACTGCAAGAGGCTCTGGGGGGAAACTAATACAAACCATAACATTAACCCAAAGTCAGCTAAAAAAGAAAAAATGACACACATGGCCTCAAATTAATGGGATTTAAACACTTCTAAATGATAAATACCTTTTATTTTCATCAAAATTCAAAAATAGTTTACTCATAAGAATTCCTGATCTTGAAAAAATAGTTTTTAAAGTGTACATGAAAATAACTCCAGGGCTGGTGAGCTAGCACAGTGATCTAAACCCCTGCTTAGGCAAGCACAGTGACCAAGGTTTGGTACCCAGCATCATATGCTGCACCAGCCCAGAGCCTGGGTACACAGAGCTGGCCACTGAGACTGGGTGTGTTGGCATACACCTATAATCCTAGGGCTGGGGAGGCTGCAAACAGGAGGATTACTACTAGTCAGAGCTACATAGTGAGACCCTGCACTATGTTAAAAAGAAAGTAACTCTAAGTTCCAGTATCTAGAGGATATTTTTTTCTCTCCTTTCTCTGTTCTTTCCTTTCAAAAAACATGTTTCAAACAAAGGCAAATCTGTCAACCTTTTCCTTTAACTTTGGACTTTTATTTTATTTATTTATTTAATGTATTTATTACAGGGTCTACAGGGTCTCACTACACAGACCACACTCATAGTGATTCTCTTGTTTTCAGCTTCCAAAGAGCTGGGTTTACAGATATACACCATCACCCCCAGTTTCAAACTGTCTCAGTGCTCCCCAGGGGCAGGGCGGGCACAGCAGGCTGGGAATTGAACCCCCAACCCCTATGTCTGCCTAAGCAGGTGTTTTAATACGCTGAGCTATCTGGCTGGCCCTAAGCCATCTTGCTGGCTCTTTTTTGGCTAATTTTTAAGGTCCTCTTCATCTTACCAACTTTTTGCTATCTATTGATCCACTTATCACAACATGCTGTAAACCACAATGCTTTAGTTATTGAACCATGTTATAGGTTTTAGTATCTAATCAAGCACATGTTCTCTCACTATTATTTTTTGTGAACTAACTTGGCTTTTTACAAGCATTTTTTTTAATTTTAAGTAATTCCTTTATCAACTTAAAACAGTCATTACTTAGTTTCTTTTCACTTTAAAAACACTGTCACTCAGCTTTTCCAATCTCAAAAAGTTCAGTCACTTCAGCTTCCCCAAACTGTGGAAGTTCTTTACCTTGAGATCTTTGAAGTTCCATGGCTCCCAGTCAGGTGCCTCTAACTCAGTCAGTTCTTACTAGAAAAAGAGATTTAATGCAAAATATACAAACACATAATCACAGAGGAGATTGGCTCACTATGGCTGCCCACATAGTTGAGATGTGGAGAGAGCTAGAGGAGCTGCCTGTACGAGACACAAAAGATCCAGTCAAAGGCCTTGAGCTTGGTGCAGATGCTCTGTGAGTACTATCAGGAGGCTGAAGTGTCCGCGTTGGAAGGCAGGAGACAACATCTGAGGTGGAGATGAAGGCTGGAACACCTCTGAAGTTACAGAAGCAGCCTTTCTTCTTCATTTTCCTTTCATACCATTCTGGAAACCAACATTCCTAGGGTGGGCCTTCCACACACAGAACTGTGTTGAGCTAATTTAGTTGAGTGGTTCTTATTCAAACTGACACATTTGAATAACTATCACAATTGCCCTACTCTTCCTTTCCCCTCTCCTTCAAAAAACAAGAATATTTCCTTCTTTTTAAGATTAACTAGGTCATTGCACCTTTAGTTTTATTTCTATTTAGAAAATAATGCTTCACCTGAAACATTATGTCCTTAGTCTTTTAAAAATAAATGGAACTTTAAATTTGAATTTCTCCTTTGATGCAGCTAGAACTTATTTAAGCTAAAATTTCTGTAACTTTAACTGATGTTTTTTCCTCTGATGACATTCTTGGCCTTGTGATCTCCTCTTGCCTCACTGAAAATGCATTGATATTGTTCTCTGCTCCCAAGTCCTGTGCTGCCCCTATATCTCTATAACTCTGTGATGTTCTTCTATCTTTGGTACTCTTACATGTTTAATTTCTATGCTAGTCTCAAGTGTATCCACTCCTTCTATTATTTTTGTTGATCAATGTTTTTGAGTATTTTTTTTATTTTAGTAAGAAACAAATAGCAATGAAACAGTTCCAAAACCAACTAGTAGGGCAGTTTCAATAATTAATACATTGGATATTTTTGTCTTTGTAGTGGTTATTCATAGTACAAGATGCAGACATGATATACTGTCCAAACACTATTAGTACAAATCTTTCTTCTCATTGAATTAAGAGAAAGTAGCTTTATATCTACCTATTTTGCATGTACAGATACAAAAAATAACTTCTTCAACTATAGGCCAATCTCCCTCATGAATATGGAAGCAAAAATCCTCAATAAAATCCTAGCAAACAGAATACAGCAAATCATCAAGAAGATCATACACCATTACCAGGTAGAATTCATCACAGGGCTGCAAGGATGGTTCAACATATGCAAATCTATAAAGGTAGTACTCTATATCAACAGAGCCAAATCTAAAAACCACCTGATCATCTCAATTGATGCAGAAAAGGCTTTTGACAAAGTCCAACACTCATTCATTTTCAAAGTCCTACAGAAAATTGGAACAGATGGCCTCTACTTCAATCTGATAAAAGCCATCTATGACAACCCAATGGCTAACATAACTATAAATGGGAAAAAACTGAAATCTTTTATTCTCAGATCTAGTACAAGACAAGGATGTCCTCTTTTACCACTCTTAGTTCTAGAATCATTAGCTAGAGCTGTTATACAAGAGAGAGAAATAAAAAGAGTAAGACTAGGTAAAGAAGTTAAACTGTCATTCTTTACAGATGACATGATACTTTATTTGCAAGACCCAAAAAACTCCACCAAGAAGTTACTAGAATTGATACACAAATTCAATAGCATCCCTCCTTCTAACTGCCCCTAAAAACTCAACAAAAGCATGGACTGTATTATAGTGTTCGTTCCACTGACCTCCCATTGTTACATGTACAACATATTATTTTATTACAGTAAGCTCCAATATTACTGTATATCTCTTTCACTGCACTTAGTCTTACTTGTAAATATTTCTGTATTTGTTTTATTTCTCCAATAGATTATAAAATCCATGATGTCCCATGCATTTTGTGTCATATAGCTTCTTATTCATAGTATGTATTCAAATGTGTTAAAATTAGAAATAGATTAAAATAAATCTGTACTTTCAGAAATAAATTTATTAGATTTATAAAAATGTTCTTGGCAACTTTTAAATCTCCAATAAAATTTTTCTTAAATTCATATAATTCCATGAAACCTGATTGATAGAAGTGGAATTTCAGATAGGATTTACTTTATGAAGTAGCACAATCTACATATTGAAGGGAAATATTTATGCTACAAAAAATATTAACAAGAGATGTACACTACTTTCTACAATATATTACCACAAATGTAGGAGCTTAGAGCCTCTTGAAAATGTCATCTTTCCATTCTAGAGATAAGATATCCAACTCCAGCTTCAGTGAGCTTATATGTAGACATTAGTAGTACTAGTTTCCTGTGGAACCTTGAGAAAATGCATCTTTTTCTTTGCTCCTCCAGCTGGCAGAGGCTGCCCACAATTTTTTTTTTTTTTTTTTTTTTTGTCCCATGGCTCTTCCTTTCTCCATCAAATTCAGTAAAATCATATTTTTCCTCTTTTGTAACTTTTATTGCCCAGAGTCTACACTCTCCTGAACCAAAACTTGTTTTCAGAACAGAAGGAAAGCGATAGTGTTCTCAGAAACAGAAGCGGTAAAGGAATACTCCATGTCCTTTCCTGTTCTAGGTACTTCCCCATGCTAATCAAGGTACATAAGCTGAAAGTGGCGACAAAGAGGGAGCTGGCAAGACAAGGAAACCAAAGGCCCTTCTTCCAGTCCTTCCTTACTTTTCCACAAGCCAAAAGCAGAGAATGTTGACTGAACATGTGCATATCAAAAGTGATACAAAAACAGAGTCCATTTCAGGTAGCATTTCTACTGTTCTGGTATCAACATATACAAGCATGTGTAGCTACAAACTACAAAATGCTTAATTTTCGTGATTCTAAGTAAGAAATTGTCTCAGATTTGTGTTAATACTGGTATTACCTGTCATAAATGTTTATAATAGAATTAAATGAAATGATTTAACATTTTAGTATGTTTAAAACTCAAATGACATTAAATAAAATATTTGTATAGGTCAGAGAAAAAAGAGAAATGAAAGAAAAAGCTTTATATTTAAGTATCTTGAGCAACACTCTTCCGCTTTTTGAACAAGGGCCTTTCCATTTCTGCTTCGGATGAGAGCTTGCAAATTGTGTTAAAGCCCTGCACAACTGCTAGCTGATTGGCTTGAACATAAGATAATTGGAACAGAATTGGGTTGCATTGAAAGCAAACCTTGGGGGAATTCAATTACATTTGTGCTTTCTTTTCCTGAAGACAGTTTAGTTCTAGCTGTTCACTCCATCATGCAAGTCTCCGTTCTTTCTTTGTTCTGCCCAGATTTAAAACTAGACAATTTGCTCTTTCTATACATAGAAATTTATGTCCTGCATTTCTCGTGTTACCTGGGCACCATAACCTTTGATTTCGTATTCCCAGGCTGCAGATTACCTTCTCTCCTATTAAAATAAGAGGCTGGCATGTGCAGCATGCTGATGAGCCCTGCAAATGGATGAATAAATCCTCTATGGCCTTAATGACAGGCAATACCACGTTGAACTTAACTCCAATAGATGTTTCCTATGAAAATGTGATAGCACAATCATTTTAATGACATGTTAAAATTCAAACATTTTCTTGATAAAAATTGTAAACCCCTAAAAGCCGATCACAGTTTATCAGCATGTGGTGTGTTAAAGGAGCTATGTTTAATGTTGGTAGTAGGGTGATACATAGATTTAGTTCTGAGTGCAACATTACCTTCTGTTTCAAGCCATGGATTGCACATGGTTCTCTCAGAGCCAGAAGACCTTTCCAGTTGCATCATGGACCAACAGGTAGAACAGGAGTAAAGATATGGGTTGGACAACAGTCTGGAACTGTTTCTTATACCACTACTTCAGCCAAAGCACCTCCATCCAGAAACCAGATTCCCAGGCAAGATTTGCTCTAAAGAAACCATGCTGAAGTTTACAGGAAAGCAGATCAGATACCAACTACATTCTCCCCTTTGATTAACCTGATCTCTACAAGACAAAGCAAGCAAAAGATAAAGCAAACATGAAGAATTGTCTTACTAAGTCTTTCCTATCAGTGACTTTTTATAAGATCATCATTGATAGACCAATTACAATTATGAGTTTTATACTCCTTTCTGCTAAATAAAGACCATTAAAAATGAAACCACTAAGGGCTGGCAGTATAGCTCAGCGGACTAAGCGCTTGCTTAGGTAAGCGCAGCGGCCAGGGTTAAATCCCTGCTTCCGCTTGCCGCGCCAGCCCCGCCTTCGGGTGCGCTGAGCCGGAGATGGAGTCCGGGCGTGGTAGCGTGCGCCTGTAATCCCAGCACTAGGGAGGCAGAAAGCAGGAGGATCACTGTCAATGTGGGCTGCATAAAGAGACCCTGTATACAAAAAAAAGAAAGAAAGAAAAACTGAAGCAAAAAAAAAAAAAAAAAAAAAGAAAGAAAAAGAAACCACTAGGGAATCTGAAAGAGTAGAAAAGATAGACATAAAGAAGTGGACAGCAGAACAGTAGTTGCCAAAGGGTAGAAAGGGGGCTGGGGGGAAGCCAATGTATCAAGATATAATTAGATAGTATGAATAAATTCTAGTATTCCACTTAACAGAAAAGCAAGCATAGTTAACAATAATGTGCTGCATATTTCAAACTAGCTAGAAGAGAGAATTTTGAATGTTTTCAATACAAAAATGATCAATGAAGTGATGAAAAAGTTAATCACCCTGATTTCCCCAATAAAGTTGTATAAATATTTTTTCCACAAAATGATATCATTTATATAGATTTAATGTGAATATTTCCTACTTAAAATACTGGGAACACTTTCTCTATTATTAAGTGTTCTGATTCCATGTCAGTGCATGAATGATGTGTATCATAATAAAGTATTATACTCTTAAACAAATTCCCTATTGACAGAGTATCTTTGCACAGCGACTTTAGAGATCCTTCTCATAGTTTTATCTTTTTGAACATCACTTCTTACTTTAAATTGCTAGAGAAAGGATTATTGAGTCAAAAACTAAGGAGATTTTAAAACTTTAAATTGCTATAAAAGTACCTGGGTAGACTACTTTATAGATTACAAATAACTTTCTCTGTTCTTTGAAGACGTTTATGCACCCCATCGTTCTTATTTATTATACCTTTTTGAAGAAGTGTTTATACTTACCCTTCTAGTATTGAATATAAATATGTGACTTGTCCTGAACAACGGCACATAAGAAACTGCGGCCTATAACCATGTCCAAGTAAAAGCTTTACAAATGATCGTCGCTTTGCCTTCAATTGTGCTATTCATTCAGTACGTCCCAGCTGGGGACAGCTCTAACAGCTGAGAGTCCACACGGAAAATAATTCATGAAACAGAGCTATAAAGGGTTTAGCAGCACCCGTGCTACTGTAGTGTCTCCTACCCAATAGCTGTACTCACTGAACAACCAGTAGCTGTTGAAACCTCCACAAAAGAAGAGAAACATCTACATGTGAGTACAAAAACTACCTACCTTGGTATAAGGCACTCGTATGTGTGGGTTCTTGTGATTACTAGCACCTTGACAGTGCTGACTCAGAGTGAGCACACATGACTGCACTTCGGCGCATTTAGCCTGCCTCCATGTTGTTCTCATTGGATTTTTGTCACTTCTGATGATGTTATACACAGACACACAGACACACACACACACACACACACACACACGGATTATAAAATTATTTATTCTTGGATAATGAGACTTATTGGAAAGATCCACCTGTTATTCCCATGCTGGTCCAAATAAGCTTTGAGAAATCAGGAAAAGATTGACCAGGGGACCCCAATGGTGACTGGGAAACAGAGCTGGATAAAGGCATCTGTGTGGGTAGAGGATGCTGCAGTTTGTACTTTCCTGGCCCCCACAGGGAAGCACTCAGTCTTTCTTACCAGCTTTCTCAGATTGGCAGAGGGGTACAGAAGGAGAACAGGGAGGAGTGAGGTTTAAAATCACTGACAAACAAATGTCAAAAAGGAGTCAGTCCATTTTTGCACATATTTTTGCAATGTGACAGCAGCTCCTCTCATGAAATCTGTTTCTCCATCTTTTGATTTTGGATTGGACTTGTGAAACTGTCCAGCCAACATAATATGACAGAAGGGAATTTGCCAGTTCAAAGTCTAGGTCTCAAGAGGTCTTGTATGCTTCTTTCCATGTTCATGGAAGCTGCGATTAGAACAGGCCTGTTCTTACCCACCACATCCACAGAGATAAAGCCATTTATCCCAGCAGAATAGCTGCTGGGTCCCCCACACATGACAGCCCAGCTGAGACCAGTAGCATCATCTATCCCACTACAGGTAGCCAAATTTGTGACTAAGACTAGCCACACCTTGACCTTCTCAGCTGGTTTGTTGACTTTAGAGGAATAATAAGTGCTTAATATTTTAAACTGAATTTTGTGATGGTTTTTTATCCAGAAAAAGCTAATGTGACAGGTGTTTGTTACAAATACTTAGAGCAACACTTGTATCAATTTGTACTCACGTCAGTTCTATAGTAGGATATTTAAGTCCTCATATCCTTATCATGTTCTAGAATACTTCTCAGTTCACATGTTTCATACTTTCTCTTTTGTAAGTAAAATAAATGAACTGCTTATGAGGCAGACACAAAATACTCAGAATAGATTTTCTTTATTGAATAAAATGTATTATCTCAGTGAGCCTTAGTTATGCAAAGTTTAGGCCAAGAGATAAATTGCATTTGATTTTGGAAGTCTTCTTTGACCCTTAATATAAAAAATTTGCCTCATCTCACCCCCTGAACCCATGCCATGCATATCCTACAGGAATCATGAACTAATGTCTCCCTATAGAAGTTACACACATAAAGGACGAAAGGTATTTTACTGAAAGTACAAGCTCTATTTTTAAGAGCAAATATAACATAAAACCATTAATGCAGGCGAGAATTGGTCTAAAATCAGATAGTGAGAGAATACATCAAAGCTTAATTCCCAAATTCAAATCTAAAAATGAAAAGGCAAGTTGAGATACAAGCCCAAGCTCAAGGCAAAGCATTACAGAATAATTATATAGGAAAAGCACTGTCTCAAAAAGAACTGTCTCTGACTTGTGATTGAGACCTGATGTTTCTCCAAATCTAGTTTCGCAGGAAGTTTATTTTATCCAAGATTGAAAGATGAGCCTGTGAATTAGGAAGAAGTATTGAATAAGCCCATTTACTGCTTCACGTACCACAATACCACAGACCAGGTAAGTTATAAAACAAAGAGATTGATTTAAACTCCTGGACTTGCATATCCAGGGTCAAGGTGTCCTAATTGGCATTGGCCTCTTGCTGGCCGAGCCCCGAGGTGGTGGGTGTCATGATGAGAGACTGGGAGCACATGTGTAAGTATGTACCATCTGCTTTCTCTTCCTCTTCTCCTGTATCTACTAATATTCAATCATGCTGTCCATGTGGACAGCATTCACTAATCCCAATGACTTTGTAAGGCCTCAACTCTAAACACCATGATTTGGTGAAGTTTCCCCCTATACATTCCTTCACAGTGGGGACTGAATGCCAGTAAGTTTTGAACAGGATACACCATGTCTATCTATTTCTTTGCAGCCAAAGTAAGGGCCATGATGAAGCTTGAGAGACATGTAGAACCAAATGCAACTGAGAAAGACCATTTTCTCAGAACTTCAGACTGCAGCCTGAGCGGGAATGGTACTGGTGGATGGAACATTTCATTCATTCATTCATTTCTTCATTCATTTATTTGCAAGTGTATGTGTGTCTACATTTTCTCATTTAATCAGGTCTTCATTAATATTTTCATTATGGTAAGTTCTCATTTAACATGATAACTATTAATTTTTAAGGACACAGTAAGCTTAGTTAATTATGGGCATGATGCTGGTTTATAGAGTTTTCAAACATATTTATCTTGCATAACTGAACTTCATATCCACTGATTAACAACTCTCCATTTCTCCTGCTCTCATCAGTCCTAGGCAAGGAGCTCTCCTACTTCATGTTTCCATGTTCACAATGTTATGTCACCAAAGTTCTTTCATATGTGGTTGCATATGTCAGGATTTTATTCTCTTTTATTCTTCTTATTTATTTCATTGCACATAAATGCCAAATTTCTTTTATCAATTTATGTGTCAACAGTCATTTAGTTTAGTCCACATCTCATCTATTGCAAACAATGTTGCAATGAACAAAGGGTGCACATATCTTTTCAAGACCCTAATTGAAACTCTTTCACATCAATACACAAAAATGAGATTGCTTGCATCTCCTGGCAGCTCTATTTTTAAGATTTTGAGGAGGCACCACACTTCATGGCTGCTATACTGCTTTATATTTCCATCTAAAGTCTAGAAGGGTTTTAATTCCTCTGCTCCTCACCAACATGTATTTTTGCTTTTTTGTTTGTTTGCTTTTGTGTTAGGCATTCTAGTAGGCTTGAAGTAATATTTCAATTTAGTTTGTATTTATTTCTCCTAAGTAGGCATGCAACATCCAAAAGATACATGACAAGACATCCAACATCATCAGTAATGAAGAAAATGTAAATCAAACTCATCTCGTTTTTTTTAAGTAGGGAGTTAAACCTGAAGGGAGTTTGCATCATTTACGGCAAATAAATTTCAAGAAAAAGAAATTAGTATTAATAAGGAGAGATTGGGGGTCCTTTTCTATTGACTATAGAAAAAGAAAGGATGATAAGAACTTTAAAATAGAAAAGCATTTCATAATATCTCCTTGTGCTAACTTTCTGTCACTGTGACAAAATACCTAAGACTAAAGACCTAAAGAAAGAAGTTTTATTAGGCTCATGGTTTCAAATGTTTAAGCCTATGGTCACTTGCTCCCATTGTTTCTTGGCCCCTGGGAGGTGGAACATTAAAGAGGGCAGCAGGTGGTAGAGAAAAGCAGTCCAAATCATGATAGCTGGAAGGCAGAGAGAGAACATGACTGACCTTATCAGATACAGAAGTTACATTTTTTTATCTTGGTCCTCATCATCCAGCATAAAAGTGTAGAAATGAAGTGCATAAAGTAAAGCCATATTAATTTTTTTTTATTTTATTGAAGTACAAATGTTAATCAGACGGTTTCAAGACACCTTAACCATACAGATTCTACAAATTAATACATCACAAACTGTTTAAAGCCATATTAATATGCTGAGCTGTGAAATGCTCAAGTCAACAACTTCTGCAGATAACCCACTACTATTGTGGACATGAATGAATTGAATTGTTTTGCTGAATTCGTGCACCTATAGTGTTTAGATGCCAATAGAATATTCACCTCTGACAGGACTAAACAAAAAAAGGGGATACAAAAGAAGGACTTTTTTTTTTTTGGCGGAATCGGGGATTGAACTCAGATCCTTGCTCTTGCCAGGGAAGTGCTTATTCACTGAGCCATCTCCCCAGCCCAGAAGGACCATTTTGTATTTGTATATACAGAATAGTAAGGATAGACATACAGCTATTTTCACTTAATTCAATGAGTAGAAAGATTTGTACTAATAATATTTCGACGGGATAACATGTCTGCTTCTTGTACTATGGAAAACCACTAAGAAGATAACAATGTACAATGTATTAATTATCGAAACTGTCCTATTAATCAGTTTTGATACTGTCTCATTGCTATTTGTTTCTCAATAAAATTAAATGAAATAGAATGAAAGATTCAAGAAAGGGACTGGGGATAAAAAATGCCCTTCAAGGACACATCTGCAGTGACCTGCTTCCTCCTGCCCCTTCAAAGCTGATTCAGCTAATGAACTCATTCATGGACTAGTGCACCTGAAGACGCTAGAATCTTCATCATTCAGTCATGTCCCAAAAGCCCTTTGGCTGGTGGTCAAGTTTCCAACACAATAAGCATTTGGAGGGACATGTTGAATTTTAATCATAACACTAGATTAGGGATTAAATTCATGTTTCAAAATTAATCATTGATAATTAGCCATATTCATTATCTATTCTTATTATTTACCAGTATTATTAACATATATTTTCTCTTCAGTTTTTGTGACAATTTTTCCATATATTTGGTTTACATTCCAAAGTTTAACATCTATTGTTTGCATTCTTTACAATATCAAATCTTTTTTTTTCCTTTTACTGTTTCTGTCATTGACAAATGACATCTCTGACCTATATTTTTATTTTGAGGTTTCCATTTTATTTTGCACAAGAAGAAATCTACACCAGGAAGAAAGATGAAATTATACAAATTCAGTGACCCTAAACTGTGGCTAACTCATCATAGGTACCCCAGGAAATGCTCCACACCTAGCATGAGTCAAGTCATGTCTTACTGTGTCTGAATGTTCTCCCAGTTCTTTGAGCTTGCCCTGTTTCCAGGACCTCCCTTTTTCTACTTGGGCTTTTTTCATCATATCATCCTAAAAATAACAAAATTATGAACATGATGATCTCACCATGAGCCAGTGCATCAGAAGTAAGACTTCACTGAGAATAAGAGATCATTGGAACAGAACTGTTTAATTTTTTTTCCATTTTAAAATATAAAAGTTTCAATATTTTTAATTCATTGAATTTACATTATTGAGCTTGCACCCAGTGTCTATCTATGTACAAAGTCTATGAATTATTTGAAATGAGCACAGGTTAAATTTGTGACAAAATATTATACAAAATGGCATAATTTAAGTTTATATATTATGCACTATTACTATAGAGGACTGAGCTTGAAATTGCTTTCATTTTCCTTTAAAATATGAGACTACTGTAATAATAATTAGATCAAATGTTAAAAAAAATACAGTAAGGTGTTTTCCTTTGTTCTGTATTTATCTACCCTTTTCCCTAGGAGTCTGAGGCTCAGCATGATGCCAGATCTGCACAATTAAAAATAAAGCACCATGAAAGACTGCTATTTATCTTGGATTCAGAGATCGGAGTGGGGACAGTAAATATGAGTAAGTATATTTGGCCAATTTAATCTACTTTTCTTTTCATGATATGAAAAATAAATAGGATCATATGACTTCAAATAAATGTAGCTACCTACAGCTAGCTTAACTGAGATACAGAGAAAATAGAAATTAAGTCAAAGTAATGGTTCTGTGATGAATATTTTGCCTCTGTCATCCTGTATTGTACTCTTTGAGTGAGACATATTGCAAATATTAGGCATTAAGCAAGATCTGTTATGTAATTCATTAAATTCATAATTTCATTAAGCTAGCTCACTTTTCATGCATTCCTTCCCTTTCTCCACACCCCAATTCTTTCACTAGACTCAGTGTTCTCATCTGTGCTGTGATGAATTTTCCTTAAAATTGAAGTCAGAAATCAGATGAGAACAGTTTCATCTTCTGCCACAAACATCTATCACCTACCCATCTCCACCAATGCTCTTGCTCTACCTTGTTACAACTGATAAATCTCCCCCTGTCTAATCTAAGGCTGAGCTCAGCATGTGTGCCTCCCCTGGCCAGTGCAGACTTCAGCCTTCTTCTTGCAGAATTATCTTCTCCCTTTCTGTGGAGGGTCAGTGATCTCATGGGCACATCTGCACATTTTCTTGTCGCCTGTCTTCCTTTACCAAGGCTTCCCCAATTACAGCATGGTTTGTATTTCTTCAGATAGCATATAGTTCATGATCTTCATTTCTTTAACCCATTCCAGTGGGCATTTTCCCTGTCATGCCATTTTTCTCAAGGTCATGTATGATGACTGTTTTACAAAATCTAAGCCTTCAAGTTTCTCTGTCTCTCACTAGTAAACACAGTGACACAGCGATGAGTACAGGCTCAACTCCACTCATTCTTAAATCAATATTATTGAATATTTAATGTCTTTGAATACTTGCCTAAATTCTAGGAACAGAGAAGTATCAAAAACATTCAAATATACTTGCCCTTGAGGAGCTTGTTCTTTAATAGGAAATAAAAATGCGTGACATAAATAAATAAAATATATGCTGTGCCAGATAATACAAATACAAAAATTTCTGTGCTAGCCTAAGAAGAAAGAACTCTCACATCACAGGCCAGGCAAAGCAAATCCATTACTCACAGCTCCATTATGCAATAGTCCTGAAACAGAAGCCTAGAAGGAATGATGAGTTGGGCTCCCCAGGCTTGGAAAGCTATCCAAAGCAGAGTCTCAACTGTGAGCACCCCACATCACACCACAACTCAAAGATCACAGCAGCACAGTGCACTTGATTCCATACCCTTAGTGTGTTGGAGTTTTAGGACAATAGGAAATTGATCAAGTGTGAGTAGGTGGGATTGGGCCTCAGTGCCTAAAGCAAACAAGCTACCTCACTCCTGAGATAAACATCCTGTTTGGTTAAGGTCAGCTATTAGTCGCTGGACAACCTTGTGGCATGTGTTACAAACTTTGAAAAACTATAAATAAAGGATCTTTTTTCTTTGGTGGTATCAGGGATCAAACTTAGGACCTTGAACTTACCAGGTAGGCACTTATGCCACTGAACTCTAATTCTGGCCCCCAAGGATCATGTTTTATGAATGTGCATGGCCCATTAGTCTTGCTCATCAGGCAGATCAGCAACCACTTAGCCCAGCTTTTGCTCTTGTCTGTCTTTCTCATTCCTGCCCCCATTTTTCACTGGTTAAAACTGATCATAGTGAAACTAACAGAGCCCTACATGGGTGTACTTGGACTCACTGAACACAAGTACTGCAAAATATCATGTCTGAGAAGAATGAGGACGCAACTCAGGTTGTTCTGAACATCTCCTTATCACAGGATGCCATGTTTTTGGTACTCTTGAAAACAAGAAGGGGAAGATTTAGATCAGCCAAGGTCGCTCAGACAGTGAACATGAGTCCCCCACTAGTATCAGTTTATAATAGAAAATAGAAAAAACAATGAGAAATATTAGGAAAGGACTTGAAATTTTAACTGGGAACAAGAAAGACCTCTCCTAAGATTGCTATATGAATGAATTCCCTGAAGGAAGGATTTGCTTTAGCTAAAGAAGATAAAGGAAGTGAAACCAGTGCCAGGACCTTGAGGCACAGATGCTACTGACCTGTTTAAGAACAGCAAAACTACTAGGAAAGAAAGTGTGCAGTAAGATGAAGGGATAAACACAAGAGCAACTGAGAAGAGAGAATGGGGTCAGAAAGGAAGCTGAAAATCTAGCCGCAGTACTGTTTCTTGGGTTTTATTCTAAATAAAAGCCAATGAAAAACTTTAAGCAGTGGCAAGATTGGCTCTGACCTGTGTTTAACAAAATTGCTTCAGCTTCTCTGGTGTGAGTGAGGTACAGAGAAGCGTATGCTAAATCAGGAGACCACAGTGAAATAATTGCACTAAACTAGCAAACACATGATGGAACATGGGAAGCACTACACCGTGAAAAAGTCAGACATGACTGGATTTTACTTATGTTTTTACTGAGAGAGCAAACAGGACTTTCTGAAGGATGAGTGGGGGAAAGAGTGACAGTTAAGATGACTCCAAGGGTTGTAAAGATGAAAAGCAACTGAAATTGAGGAAAACATCACAAAGAAAGGTTTAGTGAGGAATTTGGGACATGTTCAATTTGAGATGTTCATTATTCATTCCTGTGAAGATACAAATGCGAGTCTGGACTTCTGGAAAGTGGAGATCAATATATGTTTGGAAAGATAAGGAATAACCAGCAAGGGTGACAGACAGACTGGTGTTGCTCATGGCAAATACGTGAGGATGGGCACCTGAAATCCAAGTCAAGCATGTTTCAGGAGACAGAATAATGTCAGGCACTACAGATGTATCAAGATAAAATAGTGAATACTCTTCATGTGTTCTGCAGGAAAAGCTGATGATCGCTGGCTACAGATGGGCTATTGAAAGTCTAGTTGGTGAGGACCCAAAAAAAAAAAAAAGCAACCAGATGGAAATTGGCTACACTAAGAACTTTTGATGTAAAGGGAAAGAAAGATGGGAGAGTGGCAAGATAAAACATTAAGCTGAAGAGAGCGGCACATATGGATGCTGATGAGACAGTTAGGGGACAACTAAAGTCAAGGAAGTGGGATGGGATGGGAAAACTTCAAGCCATATGATTGACTGGACAAAAGGAAAAAAGAGGTGGTGGATGGCCTAGCTGGCCTCCGTGGGCAGCAGACACAGAGACAAGGTCTCTACAAGAGAGAATGGATGGGTGCAATGGACTTCTGAAAGTTCTCCTGTGCAGGAGAGAGCCTGATAGAAAGAGATATATCTGTGTATGCAAGCAGGTTGGGTTGGACAACTGTACTCTGGATTTCTGCTGGTCTATGGAAAGGAGCAGTTAATGCTCAATTTGTTTTTCTCCCTTTTTTCAATTTTTTCTCCTTTTTTCCTCTTAATTTCTTATGTATTTCTTTTTTTTCCTTTCTCTTTCAATTTTGCTTGCATATATCTGGTAATATGAATAACTGATTGGAAGACAACACTATGCATTACAACAAATACTGTAAAATTCATATTCCTTTGTTAAGTGAAGCTCTGTATCATGGTATTTTTTGTTATAATACTATTCTGCACTCTCTTTAAAAAATAAAAATTAAAAAAAGAAAGTGCTTCTCTGATTGATTAGTTTTTCTTCATGAAGTTAAAGCAACTTCTTGAGTTGGACTGAAAGCTCAGGAAAGAAGTACTAGAGGTTAAAAAAGGAACAAAGCAGCATGAAATAAATACGTGCTCAGTATGTGGAAAGTGACTTCATAAGAAAATGTGCAATCATTAGCCCCTGTTAATAGATAGCAAAAGCCCATTTAATGATCATTAATGATTATAAATTGAAGTGACACTGAGCATGTCTTATAGATGTTATGAGCGCCCAAAATATGGCTGAGATTTTGACGACTAACTCCTGCACACTCTCTCAAGCCACTATTGAGCTGCTTAGATATTCTTTTTTTATGTACACACTTTATTTTTTTATTTTTTTTATTTTATTGAACTACAAATGTCAATCAGACAGTTTCAAGACACCGTAACAATACAGATTCGATAAATTAATACATTGCAAAATGTTTTCATAATGTTTTGGTATTGTACAAGGTGCATACATGATATTATATTTACAGATATTATTTTAGCAGGTATCTCTTATCAGTGAATTAAGAGTGTAGCTGCTTACTTATCTTATTTTTCATACCTGAATTATATCAAAAATTCAATAATTATTTTCCTAGTGGATGACCGTAGAGCTGCTTAGATGTTCTGCAACACGTGCATTACCTGCCCACCAAAGTGTGCTCAGCCTGGATGAGGCACTCAGAAGGACAAGAGAATTCACACCCCTTCTTTTGGACTCAATCTCATCCTCCCCTTCAAATGCAAAATTCGTATTTTGAAGTTCTAATATCTCAGAATGTAACATCTGGAGGAGGAAATGTACAGAGGTAACGAAGTTAAAATCAGGCCGCTGGAGTGAACTCTCATCCAACATGGCTGATGTAGAGAGAAAAGGAAATTTGAATACAGAAATGTAAAGACTGTGGATAAGACACAGAAAAGACCATCACTGTAAAACAAGAGGTCTCCCCTGCAAAAGCTTCAGAGTCAACATGATGACATCGATTTCCAGACTCTAAAACAGTTTGGCTTGACTGTACTACACTGTGATAAGAAACTTTCCAAAATTAGGAGTTTAACATATCAATACTTGATAGAAAATACCAAAATTAATACAACACCTAGTAACAATTCTTAACAAACTAGGGCAAGAAAAACTCTAATCTCCAGTTCTTTGGAAAGCAAATTCTTTCAAACCTTTTATATGAAACTCCATGGAACATCAGAGTATAGCAACAATACATTTTAACAAACATGTATTTTATTGGGTATTCTCAGTTCCTTATCTCACTAAATCAACCCGCTTTCTTGGGATCACTTCCTAGAAATAAACTGCCTGCACCTAAGTCCTTGTCTTGTCAAATACTGTACTCAGAGGAGCTAATTATACTGTTTTCCTACAGTGACATTTCTCCTTCCATCACTTTCTCCTCCTGAAGTTTTTAGACATTATATATCTGGTTTCTTGTTCTACTGAAAGTGTCATGCCTTGGACTCTTCTGTTCAACTTCTTAGGCTCAAATAGCCACACAGTCTTTGCAAGCTCTGTCTGTTCTCCTTAGGTTGTCAGAAAGTCAGTGTTCAGTCCATACTGTATTTATTCTGTCAGCAGACTTGGGTGCAATTTGATGCAAATCTCTGCCTCCTCCTGGATATACTTTCAGTCTTTCTTTTGTTTTTGTTTTTTGATTTTTGCTTTTGTTTTTAGATAGGGTCTTGCTAGGTAGTTCGAGGTAGTTTTAAACTCATTTCTCACTTAGCAATCCAGGCTGGCCTCGAACTCATGGCAATCCTCCTACCTTAGCCTCTCAAGTGCTGGGATTACATGTGTGCTCCACCATCGCAACTGATACATGTTCTTTATACTTGATAAATAAGGCTTCCAACATACACTTTTATGCTATGTTTCCAACCACACCCATTTTCTGTGTTCCTATTCCCACACTTCCTCAATCTTCTAAAATTGGACAGTGCTACAGATAAGTCCTTAAGATTAGTTTCCTTCTCTTCTGCTCTTACTTCTCTGGTGATTGCCTTTGGCTGGGAGCCTTAAGGGAATGTCTAACACTGATAACTTTTATAATTAATTTTCCAAATCTCCGAACTCCTATGTTCCAAACTAGTTATTCAACACATAATTGGACAGTGTGGAGGCCTCTCCCTATAGCTGCTTAACAAGATTAAACCACATGTCTCAGAATTCCATCCCTGTGTGTTCTCTTACTAAGATACCAGAGAGATTCCTAAAAGTGAAGAAGCAGCAAATGTTTTGTAATTCTTATCCATTTCTCACTCACCTGCTGATTCCTCTTTGGTGTAGACAGGCCAGATCTCCCAATGTGCAACTATCTCCTGCAAAATCTCTTAGCTGAGACCAATGAAGGGCCCTGAATTCTTTGGGAGAGGCACACAGTCCATGCCACAGGCACCGTAAGCTGACTTGGCAAGTGTGTTCTAGCACACGCTTCCCTCATTGTCTCTCACATAACACGCTTCTCTTCTCAGTCAGCCCTGCGGACTTCGTGGTTTAGTGTAACAGGTAAGTGCAATGCCCTTAAAGAGACTGTTTAAATAATTTTCACAATGCACGAAGTCAAATCCCACTAACAAAATCCACTTGCAATGCCCCCTCTGAAGATAAGCACTACAGAAGTAAAGACAGAGACAGATGTCAGGAAAGGGATTTGTCCAGCAGCTTTCAATGTGCTGCTTTGCTTTTTGCTTCTCTACTTGAATTCTTGCTGATGCACATGTCAACAGATATGTCCAAGTTGGTAAGTCCAAAAGGAAATTCCTGACTCCTCTTTCATTCTCCAAAAATATTTTTAAAAAGCCTATAATCTTTTCCATTTCCACTCACAATGAGCCTGTGATTCTTATCATTGATTTCTATTTTTGGAGACTCCTCTCATCCAAACAATTAGAAAGATTGGTAGATCTACCTTCTGTATAGACCTAGCAAAGAAGAGATGTTGATAAAAATAAGAAGATTCCCTATATGTAATGAACCTAATAAAGGGTCATTGGTGACTACTGAAAACAACAAAAACAATGAAAATTCTAGGTCACCTAGTGTAAGTATTCAGCACCAATCCTAATATGAATCCAACATGAGGAGTCGTATAACTACAATTTTCAGAAATTATGGGAATCAGAATTTATTTGAACCAACAGGGATACAATTAATACTATATAGGATGTGGCAAAGTCCAGAAGACAGTTACTCACTATTTTTATTAAAAAATAGGTAAATAAATTTGAAGGACAAATAAGATAACAAAGATAGCAATCCAAAAACTTTAAGAGTTAAGGACAAGGAAATGTGCATCCTGGCAAATGCAAAGTATGGTATTTTCTGAATACGGACTCAAACAAACCAGTTTAAAATGACAAGCCCATTAGGGAAATTTGTATGCTGAGCCAGTAGTTGATAATATTATTAATCATATTAGCATTTATGTATGATCATTATATTGTAGTTACATTTTAAATAGCCTCTCTTTTACAGATAATTCTATAATGAAATAATTACAGAATGGATAATATTATATTTTGTAACTGTTTCAAAGTAATCTAATGCAGAGGGGCATTAAAGGGATGACTAAATGAAATAGGTTGGCCACAGGTTGACAATTCTTTTCAACTTTTTTTATTTTTAAAGAGAGTACAAAATAGTATTAAAACAGAAAAATTACTGCACAGGGAGCCAGCCCTTCCTGGGGTATGCTGAGTCACACACAACTATAATCCTAGTGCTGGGAAGGCTGGAAACAAGAGAATCCCTACAAGTACCAGATGTGTAGTGAGACCCTGCACCAAATACATAACTGAAAAGAAAATCAGAAAAATTACAAGTGGTACAGAATTTCACTTAACAAAATAATATGAATTTCACACTATTTGTTGTAATACATAGTGTTGTCTTGCAATTAGTTCTTCATATTACCAGATACATGCATGTAAAATTGGAAGAAGAAAGATAAAAGAAACATATAAGAAATTACAAAGAGAAAAATGTCAAGAAAATCAAAAAAAGGGAACAAAATAATTGTGTGTTAACTGCTCCCTTTATAGACCAACAGAAATCCACAGTACAGTTGTCCAAAATATCCTGCCTATATACATAGATCTATGTCTTTCTTCCATTCTCTTTCCTGTCTTTCTTTTTTTCAGCAATTCCTGCTTTTTGAACAGGTTCATTCCCTTTTCCTAGTATCTATTGCACCCTTCAGATTTTATTTTCCCTTTAAGGGTCTCACACTAAGGAGACAACACAATGTTTGCACATGCTGCTCTGATTTACTTCACTTCAGATTATAGTCTCTAGTTGCCTTCCTTCACCAATAAAAGCCTCAAATTTATCCTGTTTTATAGATGAATAATACTGCTCTGTGTAAATATACCAAATCTTCTTTATCCATTACTCAGTTAATGGGCACTTAGGTTGTTTCCAAGACTGAGCCAGAACAAATTGTGCTGCTATAAACATGGATGCACATATATCACTATGGTATGACGTTTTCATTTCTTTTGGAAAAATACCCAGAAGGGGAATAACTGAGTTGAATGGGACCTTCCATCCTAACTTTTTAAGGTATCTCCACACTGATTTCTGTAGTGGTTATACCAGTCCACACTCCCACCAACAGTGGAGAAGAGCTCCTTTCTCTCCACAGCCTCTACAGCGGCATTTGTTATTGGCTGAATTCTTGGTGATAGCCATTCATTCTGGTGTATGGTGTTATCTCATCAGTTTTAATTTGCATCTCTTGAATGACCAATGATGTCAAACATTTTTTCATATATTTATTTGATATTTTGTATCTCTTCATTTGTGAAGTATTATTAATCTCAGGTGCTCATTTTTGGATGGGTCTTTGAAATTTGGAAGATTGATTTTTAAAATTCTTTATATGTTCTAGATAAGAGTCCTTTGTCTGACAGTCTACTATAATTGTCTTTTACTTCATAGGTTTTCTTTTTATTCTGTTGGTGATTTATTTTGATGTGTATAAATTTTTCAAAAATAATTAGATTCCAGTTGTTGATTCTTTGAGATAATTCCCATGCACTTTGATTTTTGTTCATGAACTCTCTACCTCTCCTTATATCTTTAAGATTTTTACCTATGTTTTCCTTCAGAAGAGTTACTGTTTCTGTTTTAATGCTTAAATTGTTGATTCATTTTGACTGTTGTTTAGTGATGGTGATAGACATGAGTCTAATTTTAGCCTTCTGCATGTGGAAAGAAAGTTTCTTCAACAACATTTATTAGAGGCTATCTTTCTTCCAGTAAACATGTTTGGACCTTTTATCAAAGATAAAGTGGCTGAGTGTGCTTGTAGTTATGTCTGCATCTTATAATCTGTTCCATTTATCCTCAAGTCTGTCTCTATGCCAGTACTGTCCGGATGTCATCACAGTAGACTTGTAGTACAATTTCACACCAAGGATAGTGATATTCCTATCTTTCTTTTGCTTCTCAGGATTGCTTTTGATATTGTGGGTTTTTACTGCTTCCAAACTAATTTGAGGAAAGTTTCTCTAGTTGAAAATTCTGAATATGGATGAAACAGATTAATTCTGCTCTATACACTTTTCTATTTTTTACACTTTTATTATTATTATTATTATTATTATTGAAGAACAAATAGTAATGAGACAGTTTCAAGACAAATTAACAGGACAGATTCAACAAATCAAAACATTGCAAAATGTTTTTGTAAAAAAAAAAAATGCTTTTGTAATGTTTCAGTGTCGTATAAGGTGCATACATGATGTTATACTTACAGGCATTATTATAGCAGATGTCTCCAGTCAGCAAATGAAGAGAGTGCAGCTGTATACTGATCTTATTTCTCTACAGCTGATTTGTATCACAGATTTGACAATTAACACACTCTACCTTGTTATCACCCCAGTGTCTGTCCATAGTACTAGAAGCCAACATAATATCTTGTCCAACCACTATTAGTGTAAATCTTGCTTCTCATGGAATTATGCAGAAGCACGGCACATTTATCCTATCTGTACTGTTTATATACACACATCATGATTCTTCCTTTGTATCCCCCCCCTTTTTTTTTTGTTTAGACCTGTCAGAGTTGGACACTCCATTGTCATTAAACCAATTTAGGTGCCTGAACTCGGCAACACTTTTCTTTTTTTGTGTGAGATATCACATAATAAAAATCTTTTTGTGCATCGTTTTTTATGGTGGAACTGGGGGTTGAACTCGGGCCCTTGCACTTGCCAGGGAGGTGCTTATTCCACTGAGCCATCTCCCCAGCCCCTTATGTGTCTTTTTGAGACAGGGCTTCACTACTGTGCAATTCAGACTGGTCTTGAACTCACAACAACCCTGGCACCTCAGCCTTTCAAATTTGGGGATTATAGATTTGTACCACCATACTCTGTTAAAAACTTCTTAAAACTATTTAAATTTACTCTTGTGATAATTTCAAAAAGCACTGAAAGCAAAATTCTTTACTGCAATGGCAAAGAGGGAATGATCTGAGTCACTGAAACCATTTTTGTCGACATTATTCTAAGAAAAACAAAAACAGTACATCAGAAGCAGACAAGAGAATGGATTAAGTGTATTTCTTGCCAAAATTTTATTTAAATCTCCGTGCAGCATAGCTCTGTGTGCTTGTTTCTTTTTAATTGTTAAGATAAACAATTATAATGAATTTTCATAAGTCAAAAGTGCTTTTTAAAAATCATACTGTCTTTTTTCAGGTTGAACATCCAGATGAAATTCAATTCATAACTTTCTGAAAACATGTTAGAACATTTTCCTGTCTCTTTTCTCATTTTATACCTCATGATTCTGTGCTATTTTTAAAGGAACACAATTTGCCAAGTGGAAAATGTTTTTATGTCCCATAAAAGATAGAGCTTTTTTTTTTCTGCCAGGGATGTTTTACACATTAACCTGTTTTGCTTTCTGAGAATTAATCACATGAGCCAAGCTCATATCTTTTGACTTGTTTTGCTCCAATAAAGGAAAAGCCATGCTGGTGGGGAAGTTCAAAGTAATTGAAATTTCCCAAAGATGAGATTCCTATAATCAGCCCATGCCTGGTTCCTGTTGTTTTCAGATCAGTCTTTAGTCCTGGGGATGCTTGGCGAGTGTCTGTGAAGCCAACAATAGCCCTGTCTCAGAAGCAGCTGGGGACTGTCATCCTAGCGGTTTTGAAATTCAAGGTCTTGGTTTGTTGTGGAAGCAAAGTTTTTCTTGGCAGATGAAAGATTCCTAAGTGGAGGAAGCACTGTCAAATGGAACATATCAGAAACCATATGAGAGCAAGGCCTTCCCCACCTTAGAGGAATACCACAAAAGCCTAGTGGAGACATCATTGTTCAAATTTAGACTTAAAACCAACAGGAAAGTGCATCACAACTACTGAAGCTTTTCTCATCCTTCAGGATTGGATCTGGAAACTAGAATCAAAGGTTCTTTCCATTTTCTTCTCAGTATTGTCCTGTCCCAAGCACATGCTTTCAAATTAGTTCTCCTGCAAAGGAAACAGCAACACAGATAAGCTCAAAGGAGAATGTACTGCATTTGTGGAAATCCAGGGGGTCCACAGTTTACCCATAAGCACCAATATTTTTTCCTCCTGAATCCACATCACAGTCATGCGACACTAGTTATTACTAACTAACCACAGTTATGGGAGATAAAATAACCTCAAAGGCCTGCTACAGAAAGTAAAGAGGAATGTGCTCTCTTGGCTTGGCTTTTTCCAATCTTTCACCCAACATTTATTGTATAGCTGCAATTAAAATACAAGGGGTGACATATCCGTCTGTCTTTCTGCAGTTCTCCTACCTCTTTCCCATGTTTCCTACACATAAAAGGAAAGCAGGACTTTAGACTCTTTATATCCTATTATCCAAGGCTCATACATCTTATGTGCCCCCCACTGCCCATAAAGTGACTGCTGCCCTCTACGGTCATCAGCTAATAATAACTCTCAGGAAGGTGCTATCTAGCCCTTAAAACCAGCACATACAAAACTGTTGTTTTCACATTTCCTTCAATAAAATCCAGACAATAAATCTGTTTCTATTATATTTTTAATAGTGGAAATGTGTTTATGATTTTTAAAAAACACTTTCTTTCAAGAGGATGTATAATACATTCTATTCAACAGTCTCAAATTCTCCTGGCAAAAGAAACAATTGCACAACTTTTAACATAATTACATGGTATTCCACACAAAAAAATCACTTGTAACATATGGTTGTACCTTACAGAGATGATAACTGAAAACATTTAAGCTAATATTTATAGCCAATGACTAGGAGGTTCAAAAAATTATGGGACCAATGCTGCTAGGAGAGAATGATTATAAATGGCATATTAACCTGCCCTGCCTGTTTACAGCCTCCCAAGAACTCGGATTACAGGTACACGCCACCACACCCCGTCTCAATTGCCTTCCCAGCACACCCTGGGGGTTAGGCTGGCATGGAAGGCCTGGGATCAAACACCAGGCCCCTGTGCCTGCTTTAATTTTCTGAGCTATTTGGCCTGCTTTAGCAGTTCTTAATAGTAGGGACATCCATATTTTCTCTTCCTGAAGAATTATAAGTGATGCTTTACATAATGAATTCTTAGGACAAAGGACAATAACTTTATGAAATTGCACTTAGAAAATTAGGATTGAAAAACTAAGCCTATTTTAAGAAGTTTAATTCTAATTCAGAGAAGAAGAATGACTTGTTGTCTTTCACCCATCCATTCTTTCTCATTTCCCTGGTTTGGCTGAAAGTTGTTGGTCATCAATTCCAACTTTAGGAAATACTGGCAACCTTTCAAGATTTTGTTGAAAAATCTAGCTTTCATCTCGATAAATCTACCAGACACCTCTTCATTAAACATAATTCTTGTATCTGTGAACTCTAATGACTGCCTTCTGTATATTTTTATTGCTCTCTCACTGGATAATACATAAAAATTCACTAAATTGACAGAACAATTTTTTTATTTCATACATCCTGAAAAAAACTTTGTGTTCTTATAGTAAATACTGAAGAAGCAAAGTTTAAATCGGTGGTGGTGGGGACTTAGTTCAGTGGTAAAACTTTGCCCAACATGTAAAGGTCACCAAGTTGTTCAATCCCTAGCACTGCAAATATACTTACACAAAAATTGTTTGATACTTCTAATGAATGAGAATATGTAAGGCAACTAAATATCTTCATTATAGAGAAAATAATGGATTATAAATTATAAATAAACATGGGAATAATTTTCTGAAGAATTCAAGTAATATTGGATGCATACTCATAAATAACAATTTCTCTAGTGATCAAAGGCACTGACAGCTTTGATTAAAGTAACTAGAAATGTTATTCTAAAGCAGTTCTTGCCTGCCCAAGATAGGCCAGTTAGTACGCCACGTAAAATACAATCTTGCATTCTTAATGACAACAGTTTGCCCTGTTAAATTTTACACCAGTTTATATAGTGCCATCATTCCATTGAAAAACTTTCTTAGTCATTATCTTGAATTTTACATTCTACTGACACAAAAGCACCAAGAATAATTAATAAATTAGCCTGTTGTTTTATCCAAAAAGTTTTTAAAATAATATATGCAAATATTTATAACCTGAGACATGTCAAGAATAAGAATACTCCAAAGGAAAATAATATAGTTTCCTTCCAACTCTTTAATTTTCAGGATAGAGAAGCAACAGGGTCACCTATTTACAAACAATCTGTATTCCACTTGGATTAAAGCCCCTGCAAGTAGACCCAGGCCTCCTGTGCTGGCCCTGCCCACGCCCCTAGGGTGCACTGAGACAGCAATTGAGACTAGACATGGTGGCACATGCCTGCAATCCCAGCTTTTGGGAGGCTTTAGGTAGGCATATCACTTCGAGTCCAGTCTAGTAGTGAGACCTTGAATACCCTGTAGACCCTTCCCTAAAAATACAAAAAAAAAAAAAAAGAAAAAAATTTTACAGCTATGATTGACATTACAAAAATCTTAAACATAAATATGCAAATAATATGCATAAATCACAGTATTTTTACTCAAACTGTCTATGTAATTTTGTTATTCTGGAGTTATCTGGTAAATCCATTACCAATAACTTCAATAAGCAATAAGGGAGCAAAAACCAGGAAGTTACACAAAAATTCTGCTTATTAACCTAGTCAATGATCAATGCAAAAAATAAATAATGATCAATGGGGAAAAATGAACAATTTAATGTGTCAGTGATGAAAATATTCTAACCAGAACTGTTTTTCTGCCTGAGAAATGTGAGGTACACACATGCTAAAAGAAATGCAGAGGGAACCACTGAAGCATAAGGTGTGATTTAAAAATATAGTGAATGGTTAATTTTTTTAATATAGTAAATGATGCATTGCCGTTATAATCTTTCTCAGTTACACCACAATTATTCCATCATTCTCAAAAGTTTCTGGAGTTCTGCAAGTTCCCCTTTCATGGCATCTGTAGCAGTGGTGCTGTAGCAACCTTGATGTCCTGAATTAATTCAAAACCTTTTTCTTGGCTGAGCATTTTGACTTTGGGGAAAAGACAGAATGTATTGCTTCTATTCAGTGATTTTTATAAAATCAGTTGCCCATATTTGTAACCTGACCTCAAGTGTGATGGAGGTGCTTCTTACAATGAGATTTTACCTCTGAGACATCTGTACTCCTAACTCACAGTCTTCTTTTAAGAACTTTCTAAACCCTTCTGATTCATGCACAAATCTGAGGTGTAAGAAAACTAACAGTAGAAGGGCAATTGTTGGTCAATGGAAAAAAAAAAGGAAGACTGGAGAATACTCCTCTTACCATTTCTTAGCTGGGTATCTCTGAGGTTCATCTCTATCAGTCCCTAGAGAGTCTCTAACAAGACTGATCACCATGTCCACAGAATTATGATCAGTTCACACTGATCTTTTTTTTTTCTTTATGTATTTGGCTCAGGGTCACACAGCTTGGACTCATCGCACTCCTGTTTTCAGCCTCCCAGCACTGGGATTACAGGTGTGTGCCACCACTCACAGACTCGGTGGTCAATTCAGGTCATCCAGGGGCAGAGTCGGTGGGGTATGCAGTGCCCAGAATTGAAACCAGGTCCCTGCGCTTGCCCAGGCAGGCACTTAGTCTGCAGAGCTATCTCACCAGCCCCCACACTGCTCTTAGGACTCACTTTACAGAATAAAGTAGCTGAATACAAGCAATCGTGTGAAGCTCTGCTGAGGCAGTGAAAATAGTCTGAAAGACTGACCACAGAGAGAAGAGAGACAGATGCAAGTCATGATTTCAAGGGTCTTCCAAAAAATAAGAAGAACCATCATAATTTTGCCAAGCAACAACATATCTTTATAAAAGAATATCTCTAGCAGCTTATTGATAAATCTAATTTGTAGAATATGTAGCCATGTTAATGGTCTGAGTAAATATATGAATATATTTTTAAAGTAAAAAGTATTAATAAAAATAGGAATGTACTTTAAGTATCTCTATTTAAAATACTGAGATCTAGTGCACATATAAAAAAATCAATTTCACAAAAGAGTGCTACTGAGAACACATTACAGAATCCATAAAACACCCTGCTGGGTACCATGTCATTGCAGCTGAGGCTAAAGCACAAATTGAAAGCCTTGTGATCATATCTTCTTTCACTCATGTATATGTGTCAGGGTCTGTGTGTGTGTGTGTGTGTGTGTGTGTGTGTGTGTGTGTGTGTGTGTCATAGGCAAAATGACTCTTTCCAATCTACCCTGTACCCTTCATACCCCTAGAACTGAGGGATAGACAACTGATGTGGAGGGTGAATACATGTTGAAATAGTTGTTAGGCTAGGCAACCATGGTGATACCAACCAGTAGCCAATTTCCATTAATTTATCATTGCCACAAAGCATTCTAAATAAAATATCTCTACTATAATTACTCCTTCTCCTACTACTATTACTATTACACTAATTCAATAACTTTATATGTACAGTTGACATTTTCTTGATTGCCACAATTTTAACACAAGTCCCTCAGGCATTTCCAATTTTTTTCCTAATATAAACACAAATTTAAGCAAAGGAGCTTTTAAAAAAAATGTATTTAGTACAGTGTCTCACTATTAGATCAGACTCATAGTGATTTTCCTGTTTTCAACCTCTCAAGCACTGGGATTTTAAACGTGTGCCGTCATGCCCAGTCTCGTCACTGCCTCAGTGCACCCTGGGGGTGGGGATGACACAGCATGACAGGGATAGAACCTGGGTTTGTAGGCCTGCCTAAGCAGTGCTTTAGTTGGCTGAGCTATCTGGCTGGCCCTAAAAAAACTTTAAGACAGGTCTCCTACACATGTCTTCTTGCCCATCAGATCATATCTGAATGTTCGTCTCATACAGAAGTACACAGAGCCAACAAGTAGGATGTGAGGGAGTGGAACGGGGCAATTCAAGGAGGATGTGATCAAGTAAAAGATATGAAAGAAATAAAAAAGACAAAAACATGGCGACTGGATGTAACGAGAGAGCAAATAATCTATACTACATTTATAGGCATCGATGTTTTATTCCTTTCCAATTATTTCAACACTATCTGCCAATAAATAGCTTTGGTGGAATTTAAATCAAGATTAAGTCACACATGATGATATCAACTAACGTCACCAAGACATTTTTCCAGCTTGCAACAAATGATGAAAATAACAAACACTGAGAAAAGTTGCCATGTTTCCCATTTAGTAAGTTCCGGTCACAGTGACTTGCTGATGAGGATTCATACGTTTATTCGTTGCTATTTTCCTGCTCTGAACAAAACTAAAGTAGAAAATTAGGTAGCTACATTAGGCAGACATTCTTTGTTTTGTAGCAAACATAACACTGATAACATTACAAAGTAGACCTTTAAATTGACCATTATTCATTATCATTTCATTATTTTTATAGCAGAATGATACATTTATTTGTGAATATCCTTTATTTGAAGCAATCCTCATCCATACTATATTGATACTGAATATCTTAAACAGAAAGGCACATAATAGCAAGCATGCGCCTTGGTGGGTGACTGAGTCCTGCCTTCAGGGTATACACGAGTTCTTTTTGACAATCTTCAGCAATTTAGAGATATGTTAATGATACATCTCCAAATCATAAAAGATATGGAAAATAACGAACTAAATAAATGTGAAACATTGCTTACATTTTTCACAAAACACTGAATTATGCACAGACAGCATGCCCAGGCAGGAAGACACATTAGTAAGTCATTTCTCAGAAACTGTTTCTTCCTGCTTTAGGGTTCTCTTAGAAGCTGAATCCATGTCTAATAGCAGGCCTTCCTATAGTATAGCAATACTTAGAAGTATTCTTTAAATCAGGATTAGTGGACATAAAATGATTTGTTGAAACCATTGGATACTTTTTCTGGAATAAAAATGATATAGTTGGTGTGGGGAGGTAGCTCAGTGGTCTAAGAGCCTGCTTGGCAAGTGCAAGGACATGGTTCAATACCCAGTACTGTAAGTCTGGTGGGCCCTGAGCCAGCCCGTAAAACTGGGCGTGGTGGCACACACCTGGAATCCCAGCACCCAGGGGTTGAGACAGAAGGATCATTATGAGTCGGAGCTGGGTAATGAGACCCTGTACCAAATAAATAAATACAAGATTTTTTTTAATGATATATTTTATAAACAAGTTGCCTTAGTTACTCTTCTCTTGTTGCCGGGACAAATACCCAATACCCAAAATGAAGGAAGGAAAGGTTTATTTAGCTCACAGTTACTGGAGGTTTCAGTCCATATTCAGCTGGCTCCAAGGCAGAGCAGCACAAGGCACAAAGCAATCTTTCATGGCGGTGACAAAGAGCAAGAGCACAAGCGAGAGGTGGCAGCAGCTCAAGCAGCAAGCTTCTCCTCACTCCTTACATTGAAGCGCAAATGACCTGTCCCAGGGCAGCTGCAGCATCTACACCCATGACAATTAATCGCAAACTCCAGAAGCTGCCCCAAGGCTGCATGAGGCTTTGGGGGGACAACTATACACAAATCATAACACAAGTGAACAGATATTATTTAAAATACAACAGACCTAACTCCTTTTTGGAAGCATTTTGCGCTACAAATGTTTCAAAAGCACATCTTCTAATCCAAAAATGTGATTTTTAAAGCACATGGCTCTCTCTCTTTTTAATCTTTTGTTTATTTGGTACAGGGTCTTGCTACCAGGGCTGGCACAGTCTGCGGTACTGGGAATCAAACTTGACTCTTTGCACTTGCCAGGCAGGCACTTAGACCACCAAGCTGTGTCCTCAGCCCAAAACATCTCTTAATGTAATTATTATTACATGATAATTTAGCTATGCTGAGTCTTTTTTATAGTTGTACTCATAATTGAAAAAAATTGAGTCAATTTAAGAAGCGTGCCAGGCACATTTCTTAGCACCTGCGTATAATCCCAGCCCTAAGGAGGCTGAGGCAGGAAGATCATAGTTCATGAGTTCATGGTCACCCTGAATTGCACAGGGAGACCCTGTCTCAAAAAAAATAAAACAAAGAAATGGTACTTTTACAGTATAAAACACTATGCAGTCAGCCAAATGAAAGACTGGTATGTTTTTAATTATTATAGAAAATCTAGTATATACTGCTACATTTTAAATCAGTCTGAACAACAATATGATTTATTTTAAAATAAAAGTTCTATGCATGTATTATTAAATACAAGTGCATATGGCACAATAGAATGTATAAAATAGTTAATAGTAGTGATACAGGGAAGTAAAACACCCAACCTGACCTAGAAGAGTTCGAGTTCTCTAAAACCGAAGAACGAATTTTAGGAACAAAAGGAGGTTGAGGGTAAAACTTTTTTGGAAAGAAAAGCTTCTGTCGGAGAGGGACAGAACGGGGACCCGAGCAAGTTAGCCAGGGAAGTTGTCTCTTCTAGGGACTTTTATAGTGCATAGCCATGTGGGGCTAAGGTAGAGAAGAAGGGGTCTCACTTAGGTGGATGTGGGGTGGGACAACACTATGGTCAATCAATGGGATGGCAAGCACCATTGCTCAGGTAAAGTTGATTGACCTAGGACCAAATGGGGAAGTGAGTCACGTAGTAAGCTGGTACGAATATGGGACAGGGTCTCTTCCCCTTGAGGGTTGGGCTAGTGACTCACTTGGGTCTTTTCAGATGATCAGAAGTAAGTATTTAACTTTTCACTAATTCATACTCTTAAGTTTTCTAGCATTTGTTTGGCCTATAGGTCTGGTTCACAGCAGGAGCCTCTGTCCCCCCAGAGTTGCAGACATCTTGTCTCCTGTATTATCTCTTTCCAGAGCCTGACCCTGTTTGACTGCCTATAATATTTCTTGCTAACTGAGCCACCTATAACAGTAGTTGTAACTAGAGAATTAAATTTTGTATTATTAAACTATTCTTTTGGTTATGTGTATTTTCAATATTTTTAATAAACCCTGGATAACTCATGAAATATAATACAAATGTATAATTGATGAATCAAAAGGCAAACTATTTTGTAAACTACCAATTACTTGAGGAAGTAAATATTTAACTCTTCACTAATTCAGACTCTTAAGTTTTAAAAGCTCACAAACTATCATAACCTCTTGCTACTTTTGAAATACAACTGTGATTTCAATAGAAATTGATTGTTTTCTAACAAGCCCTATCTACAGGAAACTTCCAGTTTAAAATAGCATGCAGTTAAAATTTCATACAACAATTCCAAATTTCCCATGAAAATATTTGCAAATATTCTGAAAAGTACAAAAACTGATTAAACTTTAACTATTTGGTCAGCAATAATTTATTTGCTTAAAGCAACTGTATTGAACAGTGATACAAGTATCCCTCCGTACCATATTTGTCTGGAAGTACGTAACTTGTTTCTCTACAAACTTCACCTGTTTGTCATGGGAAATAGCTTGGTACATGGCTAAAATTAAATACTTTGGTTGGGGGTTGTACTTGTGAGATTAGATCAGGTGCACTTGAACTTGATATTCTCGTAGCAAGTTGCTGGAAATACCAGTAAGTGACACTACTTTTTTTTTTTTTAATAGAAAATTAGAGAAAAAAAAAAAACAGAACATTCCTAAAACCTTTACAATTTTCTACAATAATGAATAAAGGACTATTGTCTTACTAACCTAAAACCAAAACTTTAAAACCATATATACATCATAGATGATTACAGAAAATCCGCCAGATAAGAGTAGCCTTAAGAATTTAAAAGCTGGAAGAAGAACACAGATCATTATGAGGCGCCTTACTTTGGGTGCAGTTAATTTGGGTACATTAATCATAATCAACTCTCTTTAATCAGAAATTGGGATTTCCTGAGGACTTTTCATTAATCATAAAACAAGAGCAGTAGGCAAACAATTCTTTACTGTAGATCAGAGTGCTTCCTTATGAGTTATGTTCATATCCCACAGAATTAAGTTCAAATAGAATTTTTACTGAATTTTGCTATCATGTTACCACACATTCACCCATTAATTCATTGTTGCTAATGGAATCCATATGTGCCCCTCAACTGGGACTCCATGAAATGAGTGAGCTAACGAGCAAAAGTTAGCTTCAGCAGGGACAGCAGGGAGCTTGCAGCTGAACGTTTTGGGGGCTGCTGTTTTTCTCAGCATGGAAGCAGGTAAGCGAACTCCATGTTCTTCTCTACTTTTTACTGTCTTCTAACTACAATAAATCAGTTCTGTTTCTTTGTGAGATTTAATATTTAGCTTTTCTAATTTTACCTTTATAATGAAATTCAAGGAGGGCTGTTTGCAGTCATTTGGATAAACTTGAAAGGGTCATCACTTTCAAGGGTCTCCACTTTCTAAACTAAGTAGCAGCATTTCTGGTTTGACATTAGTAAAGGGCCTGATCATTTTATATGAACACTTTCTACCTCTTGCACTGGATTTTGCCCATAAGCTCTGAAACAACAAGTTACTTAGACCAAGTGGAAAATTGCCCAGGGGGAAAAACACAAAATTACATTTCAGCATAATTATTTGAAATTAAAATGTTTGTGTTTATATTTGAGAACAATTGTATGCTCTTTTTTTACATTTTCATGTGGTAATTTGTGTCTTCCAAGACAATTTGTAGGTACAGTGGTTTCTAGAGTTAAGTATTTCTCCTATCACAAATTCTTCGAAAATTCCAGGAGAGAGATAGCCTTGAGCAGGGAAAAGCACTGGCATAAAATCCAAGGACCATGGCCCAGGGAGATGGCTCAGTGGAATAAGTGCTTCCCTGGCAAGTACAAGGGCCTGAGTTCAATCCCTGGTTCCACAAAAAAAAAAAAAAAAAAAAATCCAAGGACCAAAGTGTTTTCAAATTCCAAAACTGCTAAGCATATGTCATAGCCCAAGATCTTTACTTTCAATGCCTCTTGTAACTTTAAGACAATTAGCAATAGTAACTGATAATTATGCTTCTTCCATTACTGGAAAAACAACAGTAAATGTCATTTATTGGGTGCTGGCCATGTCTTGCCCAGTAAGTTGGGCATTTTTTCCCATAAAATTTCACTTAATTGCCCCAAGAGCTCAATAGATGGTAATAATTATTTCCCCATTTTATTAATGAGGGTAGTAGGGTACAGACAGATATAGATATTTGCCCAAGATCTTGTAGCTAATAAAGGATAATTAAGGTCTAAATTAGGAGCACAGGATGTTAAAAGGTTTTTTTAGTTCTAAAATCAAGATTCACATGGAAATTAATACTGAATTTATAACTGCATAAATCTAAGGCTTATTTCCCTTTTTTAAAACATTAGGGCTGCCCAGATAGCTCAGCAGATTAAAGTGCCTGCAAGCAGGTGCTTTGTCAAGGAATTTATCCCTGGGCCTGCCGTGCTGGCCCCACCCCCAAGGTGGCAATTGAGACTGGGTGTGGTGGCATGCGCCTGTAATCCCAGCTCTGGGGAGAGTGTAAACGGGTGGATCACTGAAAGTCCAATCTAGTAGTGAGACCCTGAACACCCTGTAGACCCTTCCATATATATGTATACATAGTAAAACACTGAGGGTTGTGAACATAGCGCAGCAGTCTAAACACCTGCTTGGCAAGTTCAAGGGCTCAGATTCATTCTACCCCTCATATTGAATGTCAAACCAGCCCTGAAACTGGGCATGGTAATCCCAGCACTGAGGAAGCTGAGTCAGGGAGATCATTACAAGTCTGAGCTGTGTAGTGAGACCCTGTGCCAAATGAATAAATAATTTTAAAAAACTTCAAATTAAAAATTATGAAATAAACATACATCTATATTGCTAAAAAGTATCCCTCTATTGGGAGATTTTTATAATGATAACTAATACTTTTGATTTATAAGCTTTTTCAGAAGTATAGCTACTACTTGAGAGAAGGACCACCTGGAATTTTTACACAAAATAACACGCAGTATAATATTACTTCTTGTTAATTTTCAATTAGCCATTTTTTTCTTTTATACCATGATTACAACTATTCTATGCCTTTTGAAATTGAAATATTTGGTTGAAATAAAACTCAATTACTTGTAAAGCCAGAAACAATAGAATATCTGTACTCATATTAATTTTAGTAGAGTGTGTACTGTAAAAGGGCTGATCTTGAGCAACAAAGTTCATACCAATCTTACTTATTATCAGTTTAGAAATCTATTGGAATTAGAATCCATTGCAAAACCAATTTGCAGGGTCTCATTCCTTGTTAAGAAGGGCTCTCCCCTTCATTTACTTCAACGAACAATGAACACCTTATATGATTTTTGTCCACATCACAGTAGAGAGAGTCTCTCCCTATTATTTGCTTATACCGTTTAGCTTATTTCCTGCCTTTGTAAACTCTCACGTATCTTTCACGTATTCTTTATTTTTTTTAATCTTTATTTTATTGAAGGACAAATATCAGTAAGACAGTTTTAAGATAACTTGACAAGATGGATTTGATAAATTAATACATGGCAAACTGTTTTCATAATGTTTTGGTATCGTAGAAGGTGCATACATGATGTTATACTTACAGACATTATTACAGCAGATGTCTCTTATCAGTAAATTAAGAGAGTGTAGCTGTTTACTTATTTTTTATACCTGAATTACCTCAAAGATTCAATAATTGATAATTTCTACCTTGTTATTTTCCTAGTGGTTGTCCATAGTACTACAAGCCAACATAATATCCTGTAAAACCACCATTAGTGCAAATCTTCCCTCTCATAGAATTATGTAGAAGCACAGCGTTATCTATCCCAACTGTACTGTATATACACACACATCATGATTCTATCTTTCTATACCCCTTCCTTTGTCTACACCTGTCAAAGATGGGCACTCCATTGTCATTTGACTAATTTAGGTACCTGAACTCCATGACACAATCCAACACAGACCAGCATTCCTCAACAACAGTGAAGAAGTGTCTGCCATAGCCATTTAGAGCGCAACTTACTATTATGGCCCTGCAGTGTATACCTCAATTTTATACTTTCATACTGGATGGTTAAGACCTAGACAGAGCAAGATTTATATAGCAACACATGTACTTTTTGTTTCTTATGAGGAGAGTGAAGTCCCGTCAGGGTTTATCTTGTAGTCCTGTACCTTATTCCATAGATCCTTTATCTGTATCATCCATGTGCATGAATCACAGCCAATGCTTGACCAGTTTGCTCTCTGTGAGAGCTTGAGAGAAAGTTTTCTCTCCATGTGACTCTCCCCAGGCACACTATAGAACTTCAATCTCTTTCCTCTGTGGCTCCATAATCTCCTTGTTCAGAAAATTTGGAGCTCAACTGAGTTTCATGATATTGCAGTACAGGTTCTGCTATGTCCTGAGTCTTCACTGACCTTGAAAGGCTAGGGCCAAAATGTTGGCTGGCGTTGTGGCTCTTCTATTTCTCCAGCTTTGATCTGTGAACTTAGGTTGTTAACCATCCAGAAGAAAAGCTGATTAGTATCCTGCAGCATATGGCATTCTCTTTGCCTTATCTGACTCAATTGTTTTTCATTGTCTTTATACATTTCCATTTGTATTTCTTCTTTTCGCTTCTTATACTAGGGAGACTATACGATATTTACACATGTATGTCTGATTTATTTCACTAATGAGTATATGTTCAAGTGGCATCCACTGAAATATAAATACTTCAAGCTTCTCATTCTTAATAGCTGAGTAATACTCCACTATATAGAAACACCACATCTTTTTCAACCATTCCTCATGTGATGGACATCTTGGTTGTTTCCAAGAGTTTGCTATCACAAATTGTGCTGCTATAAACATAGGTACACATATATCACTATGATGCAATGTTTTCAGTTCCTCTGTGAAAATTCCCAGTAGGGGGATAGCCAGCTTGAATGGGATTTCCAGTCCTACTCTTTTGAGGAGTCTCCACACTGACCTACACAATGGTTGCACCAGTCTACATTCCCACCAGCAATGGAGAAGTGTTCCCTTTTCCCCAGAACCACTCCAACATTTGTTGTTGGTTGATTTCCTTATGATAGCCATTCTTTCTAGAGTGAGATGGTATCTCATTGTTGATTTTATTTGCATTTCACAGATGACTAGCAATGTGGAGCATTCTCTCATATATTTATTCACTTCTTTAATTTCATCCTCTGAGAAGTATGTATTCATCTCAAATGCCCATTTCCAAATTGGGTCTATAATTGGAGGCCCCTGTTATATCTTAGTTCTTTATATATTCTAGACAACAGACCTCTGTCTGATTGCTTATTAGTTAGGATTTTTTCAAAATTTGTGGGTTGTCTTTTCACTCTGTTGACAATTTCTTTTGAAGTGCAGAAGCTCCTCCAAAACAGTTGATCCCAGTTGTAGATTCTTTCAAGTGTTTTCCATGCAAATATATGTTTGTTCATGAACTCTTTACCTACCCCTATGTCTTCAAGAGTTCCTCCTACATTCTCTTCCAGGAGATTGAGTGTTTCTGTTTTAATTTTTAGATCTTTAATCCATTTTGACTTTAACTTAGGGCATAGTGATAGAGCTGGCTCAAGTTTTAGTTTTTGGCATGTAGAAAGCCAGGTTTTCCAGCACCACTTGTTAAAGAGGCTATCTTTCTTCCGGTAAGTATTATTGGCCACTTTGTCAAAGATCATATGGCTGAGTGTGTTCGTAGATGCTTCTGCACCTTCTAATCTATTCCATTGATGCTCAGGTCTATTTTGTTGTCAAAGCCATGCTGATTTTATCACAGTGGCTTTGTAGTATAATTTCAAGTCAGGAATTGTGATGCCTCCTGCCTTCTCTTTATTGACCAAGATTGCCTTTGCTATTCTAGGTCGTTTGTGGTTCCAAATAAATTTTAGGAATGATTTCTCTAGGTCTGGGAGGTATGTTGCTGGCAGTTTCATAGGGATTGCATTAAATCTGTACAGCAATTTTGGGAGTATGGCCATCTTCATGATGTTGGTTCTTCCTATCCAGGAGCATGGAATATCTTTCCATTTTCTGAAATCCTCTATAATCTCTTTTCTTAAGGTACTGTAATTTTCCGTGAAAAGATCTTTGACTTCCTTAGTTAAGTGAATACCAAGGTATTTCATTATCCGAGGTGCTATTGTAAAAGGTATTGTTTCTATTGTTTCCCTTTCAGTGTGCTTGTTATCTGTGTAGAGAATGCTATTGACTTTTGAGTACTGATTTTGTATCCTACTATGCTACTGAATTTCAATATCAGTTCTAGTAATTTTTTGGTGGAATTTTTGGGGTCTTCCAAGTAAAGTATCATGTCATCTGAAAATAGTGATAACTTAACTTCCTCTTTACCTATTCTAATTCCCTTTATTTCTCCCACTTTTTTAACGGCTGTTGCTAAGGATTCCAAGACTATATTGAATAGGAGGGGCGATAGAGGACATCCTTGTCTTGTACTTGATTTAAGAGTAAAAGATTTCAGTTTTTCCCCATATAGGATTATATTAGCTTTTGGGTTGTCATAGATGGCTTTTATTAAGTTAAGGTAGAGTCATCTATTCCAATTTTCTGTAGGACCTTGAACATGAATGAGCGTTAGACTTTGTCAAAAGCTTTCTCTGCATCAATTGACATGATCATGTGGTTTTTAAATTATAGTCTATTAATGTAGTATATTACATTTATAGATTTTCGAATATTGAACCATCCTTGCATCCCTGGGATGAATCCTGCCTGGTCATGGTGCATGATCTTCTTGATGATTTGCTGTATTCTATTTGCCAGGATTTTGTTGTGTATATTTGCATTTATGTTCATGAGAGAGACTGGCCTGTAGTTCTCCTTTTTGGTTGTGTCTTTCCCTGGTTTGGGAATCAGCATTATACTTGCCTCCAGAAATGATTTTGGGAGGACTGTTTCCTTTTCAATTTCATTGAAGAGTTTAGGAGTGTGGGGATTATATCTTCTATAAATTTCTTGTAGAATTCAGCTGTGAATCCATCAGAACCTGGACTTTTCTTTGTCGGTAGGCTTTTTATTACATTTCACATTTCATTGGCTGTTATTGCCTTATTAAGAGTTGTGTATCTTTTTGATTCAGTTTTGGTAATTTGCACCTTTCAAGGAATATATCCATTTCTTCTGTGTCATCCATTCTGTGAGTGCAAAGATTCTTGAAATAACTATTAATAATCTTCTGAATTTCCACTGGGACTGTTGTGATTTCACCCTTTTCATTCCTTCTTGCATGTACTTGAATTTTCTCTTGCCTCTTTTTGATGAGGTTGGCTAGAGGCTTATCAACTTTATTTAGTTTTTCAAAGAACCAACTCTTTGATTTGTGGATTCTTTGAACTGTTTTCTTCATCTCAATTGAATTAATTTGTGCTCAAATCTTTATGATTTCTTCCTGTCTTTGCACTCTGGGTTTTGTTTGCTCTTCTTTTTCTAGATGTTGGAGGTGCAACATTAGGGTGCTATTTTGTTCCCGTTCTGTTTTCCTAATGTGTGAGTTCATAGCTATGATTTTCCCTCTAAGAAGTGATTTCATCACATCCCATAAATTACGGTAAGTTGTACTTGAATTTTCATTGAACTGTACATATTGTTGAATTTCTTATTTAATTTCTTCTGCGACTCATTGATTGCTAAATAGAGTATTGTTTAGTTTCCATGAATTTAGCGGGTTTTTCTGGTTCCTTTTGTCATTTAGTTCCAGTTTCATTACACTGTGAGCAGATAATATGCATGGGATAATTTCTATTTCCTTGCATATACTTACCCATGAACTCTGGACTAGTATGTGTTCTATTTTGGAAAATGTGTATTGAGCTGTGGTTAGGTGGAACACTCTGTATATGTCCACCAGGTCCATTTGTTCCAAGCTCTGGTTCACTTCTGCTACTTTCTTGCTAATTTTTTGTCTTGTTGATCTATCTTTTTGAGATAAGGGTGTGTTAAGGTCTCTGTTAAGATTGTGTTCTTAGACATTAAGTTTTTCATGTCCATTAAGATTTGTCTTACATAGTTGGGTGCTCCTGTGTTTGGTGCTTAGATATTTGAGTGTTACCTCTTCCTCTTGAATTTTTCCCCTGACCAATATATAGTGGCCTTCTTTGTGTCATTTGATCCTTCTTGGTTTGAAATTGAGACCTTCTGAGAACAGAATTGCTACTCCTGCTTTTTTCTGAGGTGCTGGGGCATGTAGTATTGTTTTCCATCCTTTGACTTATGAATGTCCTTTTGAGTTAAGTGTGTTTCTTGTATACAGGATATTGTTGGATTTTGTTTCCTAATCCACTGTGCCAGTCTATTTCTTTTAATTGGAGAACTGAGTCCATTTACATTGATTGTTATAATTGAAATGTAGTGACTTATGTTTGTCATGACATTTACCAGGTATTGCTTATTCCTTTGTATTCTGTGTTTAATTGTCTCTCCTCTTTAGTGGGTTCCTTCCATTGTCTTTCATGGAGTTCTGGTCAT
>PVKA01003465.1:0-37933 GCA_004027165.1 Ctenomys sociabilis
TTTCCGAGCTATATCCCCACTTAATTTTCATTTTGTGAGACATAGTCTCACTAAGCCACTGAGTTGCCCAGGCTGGGTTTAAATTTTCTATCATCTTGCCTCAGCCTCCCAGAATGCTGGGGTTACAGACTTGGTCCCCCATGCCTGGCTTGTGTTTTTGTTTGTGTATGTATTTCTTCAGTGTCTCCTTCTAATAGACAGAATGCTCCTCAAGGCAGGGTCCCTACTGGTCTCATGGCAGGCACCCACAGAGCCTTACTGTATGGATAGGTGAAGCCATCAGAGTGTGAGAGTCACCGGCCAAGGATCAGAACCAGGGACAGCTGAGCACTGAGTGGGCAAGGGTACAGAAACAGAGAAAGAACTGGGACGTCCAGCCTGTGAAGCCATTCCTCTGGGAGACTGAGTGAGTGCATGTGTGCGTGTGCGTGTGTGTGTGAGAGAGAGAGAGCGAAAAACAGAGAGACAGACAGAGATAAGATAGACAGAGACAGAGAGAGGCAGAGAGACAGAGAGAGACAGAGAGAGACAGAGAGAGAACAGACACAGAGAGACACAGACACAGAGAGACAGAGAGAGATCTTTGATAAAGTGTTGAAGGATCTCCTTCTCTCATGCAGAGGCTGGCACCCAGGAAGAAGTTTGCTCCCATGGAGGGAGCTGCCTGGGTAGAGGCAGTGAGTTGGGAGGGGTGGGACACTCCGCAAGAAGCAGCTTTTGAGCCCCTGCCAGGCTCCTGGAGAGCCCCATGGGACCCAGGATGTGGATTGGGGAGGCCCTGTAGTCCTGTTGCTCATCTTGGCTGCCTCAATCAGGAGAGGAGTAGCGATGAGAATGGGTATCTCAGAGCTCCAGCTTCCTCATCTGCTGGTGAAGTTAATAATGGTCAGCACTGAGGGTTTGGGGGAGATTAGAATAGATTTATACCTCGGAAGCTCTAAGAATAGTGCCTGGCCCCTAGCAAGCAAGTACAATTGAGCATTCCTTAAACATGCCCCAAGAGCTTCAGGGGTGGGAGACATGAATGCAGACTCTAGGGTAGGTGTGGGGATGGTATCTTTGAAGTAGGAAGATGTAAGGAGAGGTAATATCTGCCATTAGAGCTCAGAGCAGTTAAGTAATTTGCCTGAGTCTGTGCAGCCAGGACGTGGGGTGGTCAGGCTTCAGTTGTGGGTACAGCTCTGCAGCCTGGCTTCTCTGCGTTTGGCTGGTGGGCTTCAGTGGGACAGAGCTGAGGTCCCCTGAGTCCCATGCCCAGAAGGGATGGCACCTGGCTGAAAGTTCAGCGAAGCAATCATTTGTGTTCTTGGGGTGGAACAGAGTCCTCCATGGGGCAGGCTGCAGCTCTCTGCAGCCCAAGAGCGCTGTCTAATTCAAGTGTGCAGCAGCAGGAGCTGAGGGGTGAGTTTGAGTTCTCCACCATCCATCAGCACAGAGCCCAGGGCAGGAGGAAGGAATTTGAAGCAGCCTTGAGGGGGAGAGGGGAGGAAGGTGATGGGCAGAGGGGGCAGGAGGAGTGCCACGTGGGTAATGAGAGAGGGACAGAGTAAGGGAGAGTAGAGAAGCGAGCGGGGTCGTGGGCCTGGGGCCACCGGCCAGCGGCACAGGACTTTGGGCAGCGGTGCCCAGCTGGGGCTAGGAGAGGCCAGTGACAATGTGTGCCAGCCAGGTCTCCTTGCCTCCCCCTGCCCCGTGGCAGGCTTGGCTGGGGGTCAGCTCCTGCAGGAGAGCCTGCACGCTCCCCACTGGCTCTGGTCCATAGAGTTCTGTCCTGTCGGAGGCTGCATTCCTAGCTGCTTGTACCTTCTGACCATCCCTAGATGAATGGGAATGGTCCGAGGCTCCCAGGATGCAAAGCGACAGAGAGGCACACTTTCCCAAGAGAATTTCTCAAGCATTTGGTGATGCCTGCCATGTGTTTTTTTTTATTATCTGAAGTAAAAATTGAGTACAATTTCCCTAGCCTTTCCTTCTGCTTTTATTCAAAAAATATGTGTTAGATACTCTTTGGTTACTAGGGTATAAAGTTTCTGATTGTGTCCAAGCAGTGTGGAGTAGAGTGGAACTTAAATCCCCTTTGGTTTAGACTTTATACTTTTATTAATGCAACCAAAAGTACTTGTGCTTTTAGGGAGCAGCAGTACCCTATTGTTAGCTGTGCATTTCTGTTTTTGCTATCTTTTAAAACTTTCCCTTCATGAACTATTATTAATTCATATTTCTTAGGGTTTTTAAGCAGTAGTTCAGGACATGACCCCTGGAGAAATGTTCCCTTGCTAATTTGGGCCCATTTTTCAAGTCAGCTTTTGCATTTTGACTCATTTCACAGCCTTACTGCTTTCATTTGCTATTTTTTCCATGGTGTGCTTTCGGAGTCTCCTTTCTACATCTTAACCTGCGTTACTGATAAGTATGTGGAACAAGCCAGGGCAGAGGACAGAACCCTTTGGCAAGTCAGAAAGTTGACATTGATCTATTAATCAACACCCCTTTGCTCGCTGGCAAGGAATCCACTTGGCTTTCTATCTTGTTTCCGAGAATTTCATTGAGGATGGCTTCCCGAGGTTCAGATTCTGTGGTGCTGGAGGGTTCCCCGATGGTCCGATTGAAGAGTCTCAGTACATGGGGATTAGGAGGGTGGATGTGGTGATGTGAAGCAGGGGTCTTGGGCTCCCTGGAAAGATCCAGGCTACAGCTGGTGATCTCAGCAGGAAGGGGCCGAGGACCAGCCCAGAGGAATTCTGCCCTGGAGACAGCAAGGTCCCCAGGGTCCTTCCAGGTTTAACAACCCAGCTGCTCAGCAAGAGAAAGGATTTGTGTGCAGTGAACTGGCCCAGCTTCGACCTTCTGCCAGTGACCAACATCTGCCTGCAAACGTATTCCCAGGCATCCCCGGGGAACATGGAGGCCCTTGGAGGCCGCAGGTGAGGAGACTGAAGCAAAGGAGAGAAACTGAATCTTTGGTTCCAAAGGTGCTGGATCCAAGTGCCTGTCCTGGCCGGAAGCTCAACCTCGGCTGGAGAAGGAAGGGGCAGCCCGCGGGGTGGGGTACAGAACTGAGAGGGAAGCTGAAGAGAGTAAGGCTCAGCCCTTCTCCCTCTGCTGCATGGAGAGACCCGTGGGAAGCCATGCAGATGAGCTATAAGCAGAGAGTGAGTGGGCAGGAGGGGGTGTGTAAGGACAATTAATAGGTGAGAACCCAGTGTCAGGAAAGGGAGCTCCTGGGCTCTGGTCTCCAAGGAACTCTTGCTAGGGGGCTTCTAAAAGGTGACTCTGAGGTGAAAGCATCCGGGGCACAGCCCGGACTCATTCCTAGCCACAAGGGGAGGGCGGCAGTCAGAAGGGGAGGACACAACTCAGATGCACAGACAGTGACCAATACAGAGGGCGACCCTTGGAGTCTGGATCCCAGACAGCTGTGGGCTGGGCTGCTGGACTCAGGGCTGAACAGCCACACCTCCCGGGACCTCACAAAGGGAAGAAGCTGGGTACCCAGGCTGCCCTTGCCCCTGGGGGCTGGCATGAGGCCCTGCCCTCTCTGTAATGGAGAGGGAGGAGGAACATTGGGTGAGCCATTGGACACACCCCACCATCCTAGGAAGATCTGAGAAGTTGCCCCTCCCTGTGGAGGGTTGTGGTCCAGGAGCCAGGATTCCCAGTTGCATCCTATGGTGACACAGGCTTGAGCTGGAAGCCCCAGACCCAGATCCCCTCATCAGCTGCCCTGTGGTTGCACTCAGCTGCTCCGAGCATAACTCCAAGAGGAGGAGGGGAGCCATGAGTACTCTGAGGTCTTAGAGGACACTCTCCCAGAAGTCCTCGTGGGGAAGGGCTAGCGGAGGTGGGCGCAGGCCCCTCAACATAGATGAAAATGCAAGGAAGGAGCAAATACTGGCAGCCCTGGGTGGACCCACTCTCTCTGTCCCCAGTCTGAGGGGCCTTGAGGAACTGGGGCTGAGAGGAGGCCGGGAAACTGCATTCAGACCTCAATGCTGGTCTTCTCTGTGTCTTTTTTGCCCGGTCTCCCGCCTTCCAACGGGAGTGCCTAGTTCAGCACCTGGCCCTGACACACATAGCTCTTTTCTCCCTGCTCTTCTCAATGGCCTCTCTGTTGCTCCATGGTGCTCTCCCGCCACCCCTAGCTCCATCTCTTTTCTCCTTCTGGGTCTCTGCTCCTGACCCCCTTTGTCCCATTCTCTCTACTCTGGGCTTGGCTGCCATCTGTTTCTGCAGCTCCATCTTCAGCTGACAGGCGTCCACTGAGCTCTCGTGGATGCCAGGCACAGCCATCTCCTTCCTTGGCCCTGGCTCTCCTTACCTCTTGCTGCTATCCCCGTCCCACTGGCCGGCCTCCTGCCCTCCCTCCCCCCATCCTCACCCGCTCCAACACTGGTATTATTCAGTTTTATGAGAAACCCCCAGGCCTACCCCTGAATGCACCAACCACAACTGGAACCAGATGTGCAGTCCTGCACTTGGGGATGGGAGGGAGGGAGGGAGGAGGGAAAGGACATGGGCTGGGGGATGGGAAAGTCTGGGAACCCTATTCTTCCTGGCTGGGGGGAGGGGGGTACTGAGGAGGAGGGGGAGGGACGAGGAAAGGGGCCAAGCAAACTGCTCCAGAAAGCAGTCCTCACTCTGTGCATGTGTGCGCACGTGTGTGAGACAGCAGGGTGGAGGGTGGGCCGTGGAATAGTTAGCTTGTTCTCTGAAGTCCTCTGTCTCCTTAACTTTTCCTCAGCTTGTTTAGCAGAGACTTGCGGAGCTCCTGATTCTGCCCAGGTGCCAAGAATGCAGCCCCCTAGGGCTCTCTCAGGGCTGCTGGAGAAGGGCATCTCCCAGGAGCCCTGAGACTGCTATAGTTCTGAGTGTGGGGGAGTGGGACGTCACTGGCACTCTGGGTAACAGTTCTATGGCTTTTGAATCCTGGCAAAGCAGCCTCCTGCCTGTGTTTATGTAGCTTCCAAGATAAGAGTCTATACAATTACCTGGGTACAGCCTTGTGCAATATTAAGCATTTTAAAATGTTCTTTTATTCAATTATTAACCAACCATCTACTGGCCTTCTCCGCATCACTCATTCATTCGTTCTACATTTATTGAGAATCTACTCTGTATTAACCTCATGCTTGGTGCTGCATACAGTAAGGAAGGGAAGGAAGGAAGGGCACAAATGCATCTTCCATTGCTCAGCAAAGGGAAGATAAGTACATGCACCTAACTGGACCCTGACCTTGGTAAATGAGTAAGGCTGAGGGTGTTGGGGGTTCAGGCAGGCAGAAGCAGTACCTGCTGAGGGTGGGTAGAGGATGTGGCCTTTGAATTGAGCCCTGAATGCTGACAGCGAAAAGAGGGAACTGCATTGAGAAAGCTCGGGGCAGAATTGTGGGGGGAGAGGGCTTGGGCTGGCACCGCACCTCGGAGCTCGTTGTGCCCTGTGCACAGCTGGCCCCTGGTGCAGCAGGCGTCAGGGAGCTGGGGGCTCCTGGCTGCCAGTCTGGATAGTAGGGGCGTGGGTGGGAGGAGGAGCTGGGAGGACCGTGTCCTCTGCTGTTCTGGGAACCCGAACATGTGGCTGGGTGTCCAGTTTTATAGCTTATGCCCATTTTCCTCTGGAGGAGGTGAAACAGCTGAAGTTAATGCAGAATTCTGCAACTCCTGAGGGATCCTTACTCTACAGTGGTGTTGGTGTTGGTCATGAGAGATGGAGGAGTTAAATGGCAGGATGGAGCAATCAGGAGTCATCTTTGCCCCAGAGTTGGCCCCAGTTAGAGTCTTGATTTGGAGCTGGAGAAAGATGGCCATGTGTCCCCCCCTGCTCATTTTTGTTGTCTTGGCTGTCTTTGTGTGGCCTCACTACTCTTATTTAAAGATCGAGGCTGCTAGGAAAGCTATAGATTCTGATTTGCTGAAATTTGAGAGTCTGAGAACCCAAACTCGTCCATCTGACAGGCGATGAGGTCATTTTGCTCTGCTTGTGGGGAGAGATGTTGCTTCCCTCTGCCCTTCCCTCCTCTGTCCTAGAGAAGCTGCCCCTCCCTAGCCACCCTTAGGGTCATTACTGTTTTGAGACAGGATCTGACTATGTAGTTCTGGCCAGCTTTGAGCTCACTACATAGCTCAACCTGGCCTCAGAGTTGTGGTGATCCTCCTGCTTCAGCCTCCTGAGTGCTGAGATAACAGGCATGCACCATCGTACCCAGCAGAATATTACCCCTTGAAATGCACAGCACACAGTAAGGTGTGCAGCACATGATTTTCCTGTTCCTTTTAAAAGAATCTCCTTTGCTTATTTTAATCCTTTGTATGACTTTTCAAGTACCACCCCCCATTATTTTTCATTGTGGCAGATTTGTGAATGCATATAACATTTCAATCCTTTCCTTTCTATTATTATTTTTACTTACAAAAAATTTCATACATATAGAAGGTTGATGTAGTTAAATGATAAACTGTCTAGAGCCTACTAGATTCTACTGTGGTCTGCCCTCCTTACCTGTGGTTTCCACATCCATAGAGTCAACCAGGGCTGACTGAAAATATTCAGAACAAAAACTGACTGTTCTGAACATGTAGAGACTTTGCTTGTTATTTAAAAAAACTACTATAAGTAGCAAGATAACGTTTCCCTTGGCTTAGTTATTAGACATTTTCTAGAGGTGATTTATAGGAAGCTGCATGTAGGTTATATGTAGATACCATCCCTCTTTCTAGAAGGGATTTGAACATCTGCCGATTTGGGTATCCCTAGGGGTCTGGGAACAAGTCTCCACAGGGACAGAAAGATGGTGGTATTTGCTTTACCACATCCATAAATCCATTTTATCTTTATTTTTTGGTGCATTTCAGAGAGAGCGGATGCATACATTTCATTAACCAGAGCTCAGTACCAATCACTTTTGAATATACAGTCACAAGTGTCCTAACTGAGCCCTGGGAAAGTGGGGATGGTTTCCCCCACATGACAGCTAAAAAGAACACATGTCTAGAAGGGAGATTCCTGGCCTGTGGTCACGAAGTGCACTGCGTTGGAAATATCATAAAGGAAAGTGCTCTCAAAAGCTTTATTATTACCTCATTAACCGCTCCCCAGCCATTTTTGGCCTTTTCTGGCAGCTGTGTCTCTTCTGGGGGTTCCTGGACCTGGTGGTCCTCATTTCTTCCTGCTTTCTTCCCAAGTCTCCCAGGTCCTCCCCCGGAGCTCCCAGGAAGCTGCAGGAGCTCGACTTCCTGCTCCAGGTGAATGGCCTGGACACTGGACGCTGGGCGCTGGGCGCTGGGTGTGCGCGGTCCAGTGGGCGCCGCAGGGGTTAAAGGAGGCGGCGGGGTGGGGGGCGGCGGCCGCTGACTCCAGGAAGGAGGCGTGCGCTGGCCCGCCCGCCTGCCCGCCTGCCTGCCTGCCTGCTGGGGGAGCCCGACCAGAGGCGCCCTGCGCGGGCTCAGTCACTCCCAGCACTGGCCTTGGGACCAGCTGAGCCCCCATAGCCTCGCTCCCTCCCGGGCACGAAGCTCACTCACCCCACGGCTTTTATTTTGGCACCCACTTCTTGCCAGTCACAGCAGCTGCTCGCGCCACTGGCCCACTGCCTCAGTCCTGCGAGCCCTGTTGGCTCACGGCTCCCCACCCCACTAGTAGCTCCTCTGTGGAAAAGGTGAGTTGTGTGTGTGTGTGTGTGTGTGTGTGTGTGTGTGTGTGTGTGTGTGTGTAGGATACTGAGACCCTATTGATGCTGTCAAGACCCTAGGATGTCAACTAGGGGAAGGGGCAGTCAGCCCCGCCCTGTCACATGTCTCTGGGCCCAGCCAAGCCCCCCAGAGGGCAACCGGTCAGTCTCTTAAGTTTTCCCTGGGTCTAGCTGGGATGTCTCTGGGGTGGGGCTGTCCCTGCCTCAGTGGCGAGAGCAAGGAGTCAGGAGTAGTTGGTTCTGTTTGCTTGGGGAAGTTGCTGGTGTCAGTGGCAGCTTGAGACTGAGACCAACTAGGGGTGCAGTGTGGGGAGGGACAAATGGCCAAAGGGCTCAGAAGGCTGGGAGTCTTTCCTGTTCCCACCTGCCCGCAGCATGGCTGTGCACGGGGAGGGCTGCGAGAGGAGCAGGAGGCTCTTTCACTTTTTGTGTGTTCTTTGCCATCCACTAGAGCTGCAGTGGGGTGCCTTCTCTCTGCTCCCCAGCTGTGATGAGGGGGCTGGTGGCCAGAGGGTCAGAGGTACAAGCCTCCTAGAGTCTGGTGCTCCCTTGTCCTGGACACAGTCGGGCACTTGTGCCCCCCTTCCGCCTTTCCTCAGCCAACAGTCTCGCTCCCTGCTCACCCCTCTGGGCAGAAATGGCTAATCCAGGTGGTTAATGAACAGACTCAGCGACTGCCTTCTACCCCCACCCCTCTGTCTCCTTCTGCTGCCTGCTGCCACCCCTTCCCAGAGTGGAAAAGCCACCCAGAGAGCTGTGCCCAGTGTCCCATTGACCCCCACGCAGGACCAGTTCCAGGACTGCCTGCCCAGGTGTTTTTAGGCTGGACTCTGTCCTAGCAGAGGAAACAGAGGTTGGCTTGGGGGTGGTGAGGACGGAAGCCTGCTGTGCACCCAGGCTGGGTGCCTGATAGAGGGGTGGGACAAGGGCAGGGGACAGGATGGGTGCCCAGTGGGGAGGGTGGGACTACCGTTATGGGTGAGAATAGAAGGGGGAACTGGAAGTTAGGGTTCCAGAGACTTTGGGGTCAAGGGCTTCTCTTCTTCGCGGCAGAGCAGAGGTGGAATGGAGGCGTGAGAGAGTTTCCCCTTCCTGAGCTGTCTGGGCTGGGGTGGGGATCGCTGTGGCACAGACTTGGCCTCTGGCCCCCTCCTGCCCTGCCAGTAAGTGATTCCTGTCCCTCCCCCACTCCATTCTTGCGCTAGGATCTCAGAGCTTGCGCTGGCTGAGGGGCTGTCTCCCCTGACACCTCTCCTGAATGGCCTGAATGGGGCTGGTGTTGGGGTGGCAGCTTGGGGTTGGCCTGGAGTGGACTGGGGGAGGCCTCAGCCAGCTCCCCTACCCCCCAGTTCCCCATCCCACAGCTGGGGAGCCAGGACTTTGTTCTGGAGCTGGGGATTCTTGGGTGGTATGGGGACAACCCAGACACCTGTCCCCAGCCCCTTGGCCTTGAACAGCTCCTTCCCATCCCTCTTCCCATACTTCATACTTCACTTCCCCCAGAGCCCAGAGTGCAACTTCCCGTGGGGGTGGCTGTGTCCAGGAATTTTAAAGCTGGAGAGCCGCTGGTCTGTGGGGTGCACTTGAAACAAGGAAAGAGGTTGCGGAGGTTGCCATTCTGGCACATGTTGGCACTGATAGTCGAGGCTGAGGCTTGGTGTTGGGACCCCCTTAGAGTCCTGAGCAGGAAGCAAAGGGGGCAGGGTGGGGGTCTGAGTAGTTGAAGGGCAGAGGCCCAGAGGAGGAGGTGCAGCTCAGTCCAGCGAGGAGCTCCCGAGGCTCCTGTGGTCACTGGGCAGGAGGGCGGGATGCCTTTCAGGATAGTGAGTTCCCTGTGATGGAGTAGGGCAGACTGAGGCTGACAGCAGCTTGGGAGGATTCCCGATCCGGGATGTGGTGAGAGGCGTGACCTTTAAGGTCTCCTGGGACACAGAGGTCTTGGGATTCTTGGAGTCGGGGAGTTCTCTGACACCGGAATGGGGGATTGGGAAGCTGTCACTGCTGGTCCAGGGCGTGAGTGTGGACATGACTCTCAGGCCTCCCTCCCTGCCAGTATTTGGGGAAACGGAGAGCCTGATACTGTCCTTGTACCAGCCCCTTCCTCCCTGGAACCTATTTCTAGGCTTCCCACCCAGTCTCCTGGAGCAGCTTCCCATTCATGTTGGTGCACTGTGTCTTGGTCTGTGGTTGGCTCCTTGAGACCTGGAGCAGTCCTGGGGGCTGTGTGACACCATGTAGAGTGGAGAGGACAGCAAGGGCTATAGACATTGCCCCTAATTCCTGCCACCAAGCTTGGCCCTTAGTGCATGCTGCCAAAGTGGGCAACTTGAGATGGAAACAGTGGGGTGAGGGCCTAGGAGCACAGTGAAGAACCCAGGATTGCCTCAGTTTCCATGTTTGTAAACACCACAGGCTTATTAGGGCAGCTGGAAGTGGCTTATGCAATAGCATGTGCATGTGCACGTGTGTGCATGCATATTCTCTAGGGCCTCTCAGGAGGCTGGGTCAGGGAGCAGGTTGCCTCCTGCCTTCTGTGTAGAGCTGCTTCCTTATGGTGGGCAACGGGAGTGAGCTTGAAGCTCTCCCCAGCCCAAACGTGGGGCTCCCTAGGGTGGCTGTGTACAGGTTGGTTTCCCAGAGCAGACTTGGGTCCCACGTGGGTTCCATCCTTCCTGCCCCACCCTCCCTTGCCCTGTGGCAGCCCTTGCTCCATGGATCCCCATGACTCCTTTTCTCCTAAGGTCCTGAGCAGAGAGACTGAAGAAGTAAGAGGCTGAGGGCCACATGTCATTTCCCTGCCTCCAGCCAAGGCAGCCCCTCACTCCTTCCTGAGGTCTAACGTAGTCCTGCAACTCCATCCAGGGACCAGATAAGTTAGGATACTCTTCCCTCCAGATGAAATGGACCAAGAAGTGGAAAGCAGGGTATGGGGAAGAGTTGAGTGTCTTTTACAGGCTTTGGGCAGTAGGCCTTTGCTTATTCTTGGTTTATTTCCAGGCATGTGAGTGTCTGACTCCAGAAAGGGAAACTGAGGCCCATTTGGGGAATGTGTTTGGAGAGGACAGACAGGGAAGCCTTCCCAGTTACTGGACTTGGAAGAAAGTAAATCAGGAGATACGTGACTGCAGGGGTGGGAGAAGGTGGTTTTCTGGGATGGGAAAGGATTGGCTTTTAGTTTGTTCCCAACGTTGTTGCTCTGTGGCTGCTGGCTCCGTGGTTCCCTGGCTGGCTGGTTGGCTCTTAGCTCTCCATAGCAATTGGGCATGAGAGTGGTAGGAGAGCCAGGCTGTCAGGGTCACAGCTGTACACAGCTGTACCCAGCTGTGCCGTCCTCCTACTGCCCCATCTGTGTGTCCCAGCTCTCCCCTGTTTTCTTCCACATGGCTGGAAGCACTTTCTGTCTCCAGGGGAAGATTGTGGGAGGCTTGAGACCCCCTGTACCACCTGCTCCTAGCCAGTTGTTGACTTTGGCCATCTTTCTACTTGTTCCTCCTTGGCTGGTCTCCCTGGAGTTGGAGCTGGAGTGGGGTGGGGTGGAAGGTGGGCCGAGCTGGTCCCTGGCACTGGTTTGTGCAGGGCTTGCCTGAGCTCCGTGATCCCTGCCTTTTTAGGGCTGCAAGCCTGGAGCTCAGGCCTGGGCGGGGAAGTAGAGGGCTTGGTCCAGAAGGGTGGGTCCCAGGGCACAAACTGGGATGAGGGTCAGAGGACTGCCTGGATGGAATCTTTGCCCTCTGCATGAGGAGGCGCCCAGCCCTGGGGTTGGTTCTCCAGGGACCTTCCTAGGCCTCCTGCAGCAGAGGTATGGGGCCTCTCTGCTCTCTGTGATCCCTGCAAGTGTGCTCACCTGTCATCCAGGTGGGTTACTGGTCCCTGAGGGCTTGGGACAGGGCCTGATGAAGATGTTTTTAGTCTGCATTTGCTGAGAGGTGCATATAGCCAGGGAGAGTGAGGTGGGGTGGGGAAGACATGACAACCCCTTTACTAGCTGTGTGGTTTTGGCAAGTGGCGGAATCTTTCTGAGCCTCAGTTTCCTCACTGCCAAGTGGGATAAGCACCTGCTTCACCGCACAATTGCGAAGGCCAAGTGACTTTGTTTACTTAAAGCACTTTGAGTAGTGGCTGGCACATGGGATGTGCCCAATGTGTGTTACTGTTATTATTACCAGTGGGGGTTGCTCGTGCCCCCCAGAGCCTAGCTCTTTTATCTCTCTCATCCCAGCTATTTCTTCCCCAAGTTAGGGAGGATGGAGGGGGCCCAAGAGTGCAAGACAGAGTGGCCTAGTTTTCCCTTAAGCAGTCTTAGCATCCTTTTGACACAGCCCAGAGAATCTTCCTTCCCCCAACTTTGTCTCTCTCTGCAATTAAAGAGAGGCAGGGAACTAAGAGGCCCTCTAGAGGCCTCGCCTCCCCAGGGAGCCAACACAGATCTGTGTTTATGGAGGACTCTGAGAAAATTGCCATCACTGTACTCAAGCCACATTAGCATAAACCAGCCTGGGGCCTGGGCAGGTGATGTAGCTCAGAGCAAGGGCCTTGGTTCAGTCTCTAGTACAAAAGCAAAGCCCAGCTCCTGTGCTGGGGGGTTCCTTTCAAGGGTCACTGAATCAGAGCCTCCAGGGCCTGGCAGGGACTTGGTCTGGCTTCTAGGAAGGGTTCTCTTGACCTTGGACTCTATTCATATGGGTGGCATCCACGTTTTAAAATAGCCACTGCAAGTTGTGTCTTACACCCCTTAGTTCTCCCTGAAATTTCACCTTCTTCTTCCTGCAACTTCCATTCAGGGGAGAGCAGTGTCTGGCCCCTCCTGGATGCCATATAAGCTGATAGCTTTGAAGTCAGGAAAGGTTCAAGCTTCTGGCCACAGTTTCTCCATCCCAGGCCTCTGCCCTTTCCAGGTCCTCCAACTCTTGGTGCCTCTGACATTCCTCATTAGCAGGGGTCAGCCAGCAAGGCCTGCCAAGCCAGCTCTCCACCCAGCCTAAGTTCCACCCAGGGAGGCAGGGGTTGCTCTGGGTCAGGGGTGAGCTCCATTTCCGGACCCCTGGCCCTCTCAGTTGCAGCTGCACAAGGCATTCAACTATTTTTTTTTTCTTTGAGAAAGAATGGGTCCAGGTTGATGATGATGACAGCTGGGAGGTTCCTGAGGCTAGCAGGCCCTATCTCTCTTCCCCTTTCAGCTTTGCTCACCTGTGCCCCCTTTTTAAGCCCAGGCTCATCAAAAGTAGTCTCTGCCTTTGGCCCTTGACCCCCAAGCAGAGCTGAACAATCAGCAGGTCTAGAAGTCTGGGGGTTCAGTCCTGGATGTGGTTCTGGGGTGAGGTAGGGGCATGGCTTCCAGGGGAGTGCAGGAGAGGATCTATCCCTGGGAATTGCCCCACCCTCAGCAGTGGAGTCCTGTGGGAAGCTGTGCTTCTGCAGCCGGCAGGTCTGAGTTTTTCTTTGGTGCTGGAGAGGCTGAGGTAGTGCTGGAAGACTCTGAGCCTATCTTCCTGCTAGAGCCTCCCCTAGTCCCAGGCTGCAGAACTTCACCTTGGATTGACCTTGCTTCCCTCCCCACCCTGCCCCCACCTCTGGCAGTCGCTGGCAGGAAGTCCTGCTGATTAGGGCCCTAATCACCGGCTGAGGCTCCCAGAAACAGCAGGGCTGGTTGAGCAGAGAGGGGCTGCCAAGCCAGGAAGTGGGGCTGAGCCCAGCCAGTGTGAGGGGCTGTGACCAGGGGCACTTGATGTGCAGCTGTGATTGGTACTGGGAGTGATGGCTGCACCAGGGCTGGCTCCTGGGTCCAAGCAGTGCCCTGCGTCCTCTGTGGAGGCTGTGTGGCAGGGGCTGAGGCCAGCTGGACTTGTAGAGCTTCCTGATTGTTCATGTTAAAAGCCTTTTAGGGCATCCACCCTGTGCCAGGCAAGGTGCCAGGTATGGGGCTGAAAAGGCCTGGAAGACAGGGTCTCGCGGGAGATAAAGGGCAGTGGACAGAGTGTGTCTGCAAAATGCAGCAGGAATGCCAAGCAGAAAGCAGTTCGCTTGAGCTGATGGCATGAGAAGGCTTCAGAGAAGGGCCATTTGGGGTAGGTTTTGAAGGCTGAGGAGTTTTGCAGTGGGGAGAATTGGTACAAAAATGTCTTTGGCCGCATGGGCTCGTGTGCACGTAAGGCTGGATGAAATAACAACTGCAGCTCTGTGCTAGAGGTGGACAAGGTTGAGTATCCTTCCCAGCTCTGAGGCATACTATCTGTGTGACATTTTCAGGGTGTGCATTTGTAGAATGGGGTTAGTATTCTGATCTCACTGAGCTGTGGGGAAGTCCAAAGACAAGACATTGGGCCAGGTGCAGCTGTGTATACCTGGGATTCCAACACTAAGGAGACTGAAGCAGGAGGACCATCCTGAGCTGGAGGCCAGCCAGAATCACACAGTGAGACCACCCGAAGAATCCAAAAGCAGGCAGGCAAGCAAGCAAGCGAGCAAACCAACCAACCTCCATAGGACATAAGCCTAACCCAGTGCCTGGCACAGTGGTGGTGCTTTAACAATGGCATGGGCTTTGGGGAAAGCCCTGAGGTGTGGTGGGAGGTCAGGGCCTAGAGGTGGGCAATGCGTTGAGCCAGGTTAAAGAGGATGAGTGGGGGAAACAGGTTGAGCTTGTGATTTAGGAAGGAGGTTGGACAGGGGAGGCCTGTGGATAGGGCGGATCCCTGGAGATCCAATTCTTCAGCCATGGGCTGCGAAGTCCTCTTCTCTCCATCTCAGGACACTGTCTCCCCAGGCGCCCTTCCCACAGGGTGTTATCCTCCCCTTTGGGGTTGAGAGGCCAAGGAAGTGCTGAAGACTTCTTCCCGGAGATCCCTCAGGCTCTCCGGGAGCTCTCCGGTGAGGGCAGAGTCCTCACCTTCCTGTGGATGGGGGACACAATAGGCAGGAATGAGGCTAGACTGTGATAGCCCGCATGTCTAAGGCACCAAGAGGCTCATTTAGGGTCATCTGTTGCCATCTGGCCTGGAGCGTAGATGAACTGTTGAATGAGTGAGCGATTAAGTGAATGAATGAATGAATGAATGAATGAATGAATGAATGAATGAACAGCGTGTCCCCTAGTCAGGGTGGAGGAGTCTGTCTGCTTAGAGACAGTTGTGCCCAGCCTGGCTGTAAGTGGCCTTGGTGAGTGAGGACAGGGGCTGCTAGTCCAAAGCCAGGAGGAATGTTGAGTGTCCCCAAGGCTGTGCTGGCATTTCACAGGTGTTGGGTTCCTGTGTGGGAGCCTTAGGCGCTTTCATTTCCTGGACCTAGCAGGAGGCAGTGTGGTGTGGTGTGAAGATTACACCCTGCGGCTGTGCTCTCTTGGGTTGGGTCCTGGAAGGCTGTGTGACTGTGGACAGCTCAGTGCTTCCCTGAACTGTCAGCAGGGAGCACTGGGTCTAGCCTGAGGCCTTGTTGGGATGAGGAGGAATTTGCAGTGGCTCTTAAGCTGCCTCTGCTACCACACCTGTGCCCCTCCACATGTGGCTGCTGTGGAGCAGAAGGCTGCCCTGTGTGTGGCTGATGGCAACAGCCAGCCTGGATTCCATGCAGGAGCCGTGGGACAGCAGAAGAGAAGAGTGAGTCGAAGGAGAGGAGAGTCTCGAGGAGGCGGGGTGTCACAAGAATTCCTCCTATATTCCATGTCAGAGTCCTGTGGTCCCTCTCCTGCCCTGTGGGCAGACCGGCCTGGCCTGCGCCTGTGCTATGAGCCTGAGTCCTTGCACAGTTAGAAAGCACCTCCTCCTGGTGAGCGTTGCCTGGCTTTGGTCCCGATCTTTCCTCTTGCCCTGACTCTCTCAGGTCCCCCACCTGCAGTGCAGTGGGACAGCAGCTGTTCTGCAGTAGGAGGGAGTGAGAGGGGCTTTGGGGAGCTGCTCTGTTCCCCAGGACAGTGGGAGGGGCTGCCTAGCGCAGCTGGAGGGCCCAGAGCGGGAAGCCCTGTACCCTACTGGTCCCCCTTGGCGCTGTATGACCTTGGATGAGTACATTTCTTTTCCTCACTTGAGGAGTGAGAGGCTGAAGTGAGGAGAGCTCTTTCCTGCAGTGTTCAAATTTTGCTGGTCTGTGGATCTTTCTGCCAGAGTTTTTGCTCTAGGGCCATTGGAAAAAATGTCCAGCAGAAGAGGTGTCTTGGGGTACTGGAAGGTGCTCTTGGGGTACTGGAAATGGGGGCCTGTAGGTCCCCTGGCAGCTCCTGGGATGCTAGCTGAGAAGCCAGAAAGCTCCCTTCCAATCCTAGGATTGGGACAGTCTTTGCCTGGTGGCCTCTTCTCTGCACAGCTGTTTCTTGAGAGAGGCCAACAGCTGTCGGGGATGAGTGGGCCACCGTCTCTGTATCTGTCTCAATGACTCAGGTGGCCTTGTGCTGGTAGGACTAGGGCTATCCACACCAGCCAGGGAGGGCCCTGTGGGATCTTCTGGTCCTTCCATGGCCACAAGAACAGAGCTGGAGGGTGGGGGTGCAGAGGTCAAGTGAGTAACAGTTATGAGTAACGGTTTGGTTTCTGCTGGGCAGGTGGCTTGATTATGCAGAACTGTCTGGAGCTCCAGAAATGTTCTCCAGAGGCCCAGCCACTGAGTCACTGTACCCTTAGCTCCCTAACCCTTGTTATCCTCAGGAATTCTGGCCAGCAGGGCCCTTTGGCCATGCCCCATCCCCTTTCCCGCTCTGTGTCCTTCCTAGGATCTTTGCTGTCACACTGTCTAGGCCTGTTGCCTATAGGGAGATAAGAGTTTGTTGTCTGACTCTCCTGGTTTTGAGTCCATTGCGGCCACTCCTAGCTATGTGACTTTGAGCAACTCATTTGTCCTGGCTGACTTTCAATGGCCCCTGATGCAAGTGCTGTGACTGTGGTACCTGTTGTTGGAGTAGAACCTGCGATAACATGACCCAAGCACACTTATGCTGAGTGTTCCAGTGACATGCTTTCCTGCAAGCCCTGGGCTCTGTTTCGCTCTTCCCACACACCCATTCCTAAAATTCTTGCTCTTGGTGCTCCCACCTCATAATTTTCAGGTTATTGTCCTCCTGCCAGTTCCTCCCTGCTTGTGCCCCTGCCCTCAAATTTGTGACACCTTCTCCCTAGGCGGCTCTGTGCCTCAGCCCTCCACTGACCTCCAGGATGGGCTGGTCTCAGATAGGGCAGGCGAAGTCAAGGGAAATTTGTCACTTGTCCAGGCTGCATGGGGTGGCCAGGCTCCTATGGGTTCTTGGGAATAGTAGCCCAGAGACGTGGGTGTGCCTCAGGGACCCCGGGGCTGCTCTAGTACCTCCTGGCCCTAGTACTTCTGTTCTCCCCTGCCCCAGACCAAGTACATCTGCTCTTTTCCCCTTTGGCTTCCTGAGTTCAGCTGTGCTCAGGGCCACGCAGACTGTTCCTGCCAGTGGGCGTGCTGGAAGTGCTGGGCTGTCCCAGTCTGTGCAGCCCCACTTGGGCTGGGCTGGAACACCAGGAGTGACTTTGCATTTGGCAGAGTGGCCAGGGAGTGTGCTGTGCATGCCTCGGGGTGTCTCCAGCTGTATATATACACTGCTGTGGCTCTGGGTCACCAGGTCGCTGTCTGATGGGAAAGCTTTCTCTTCTGCTCATTTAAAATCTATCTGTGTTTTCTGAGTCAGAGAGAGCCAGGTCTTCCACTCACTCCCCCACCCCAGGCTTCAGATGCCTGCATCCTGAGATCCTTCTGGGGAATAAGGAAATATTGCAGGGTATGCGTCAGATGCTACAAAACAATGCTGGTGAGAGCCAGGCCTCCTTTGGCCTTCTCTGCTGGCCTTGCTTCAAATCTCTGCTGTTGACTAATTGGGGGTGAGAGGGCCTTCCTGCTGCCTGGCCACAGATGGACCTAAAGGAGCAGCTTGGAGCCGGGCTACCCTACCTTCAGGGGGCTGTTTCCGGGGGCTCCTGGTGCCTTCGTCTGCCAGAGCAGATGGGGCTCCAGAACAGCAGCCCTGACATCTGCTAATTGGGTGGAACAGTTACGCTCGCTTCTCCCGCTGCTGTTATCTCCAGGCTAAGAGTTTTCTTCATTAGCAAATTTTCATGTAACTGAAGCTTGTGCCAGGCAAGCTCAGAAGAAAGGATGGACATTTTTTGATGGGAATCACATGTGTTGTGTAATGTCCCAAACTTGGTAGGTGGAACCTCAGACATCGTAGACTCCCTTGTGTTCTGTTGTTGCTCAATTTCTTCTTCTGTAAAATGAGGACAAGAATAGAGCCTGCCTCGCTTTACATGAAGTGAGAATGAAGTGCGTTGGGCTACAAACGCTTGGAGTGGGCACTAGCACTTAGATGCGGGGCAGTTCTGTGCTCTGTATGTGAAAACAGGTGCAGACAGGTGCAATGATTACGTCCTACCGAGTGCTCAGAAAGGCACGAGCCACTGCCAACGTGCTGCAGGTGCTTTGCTTTCTGTAGTCCTATAGTCAGCAGCACTGCTTAAACTTCCAACCATTCCACAAAGCTGGGCTTCTTACCCCATCGTGTGGGTGAGGAAATGGAGAGAGCACCACAGTCAGGCTGTGGCAAAACTGGTCTTTAAGCCCATGCGTGGCTCTTGCCTGTTAGTTGGAAACTCATGGACTCTCTCTCTCTCTCTCTCTTTTTTTTTAACTTTTTAGAAAAATCTTTTATTTATTTTTTTGGTATAGGGTTTCGCTACATAGCTCAGACTTGTAGTGATTCTCCTGTCTCAGCTTCCCCAGCACTGGGATTATAGGCGTAAGCTACTATGCCTGGCTTCAGTGGCCAGCACTGTGCGCCTGGGATTCCTGGGCCAGTGTGGCATGTGATACTGGGGATCGAACCTGGATCCTTGCTTTTGCCAGGCAGGTGCTTAGATCGCCAGGCTATCTCCCCAGCCCATGGACTCTTGATATGTTCAGGAATTTGGAGATGAAGCTGTGCACACAGGTGTTATGACCTTATCAAGCAGCCTTGCACCTTGTCACCAGGGAGGTTTGGCTCATTCTGAGCTGTGTGGAGTCAGGTGATGAGACAAAATGACTTTGGAGAGGCCGGGGAGAATAGAAGGCTGTAATAGACTCTGAGGATCTAGACTTTTCTTTTTGGAGTAAGTAGTTAGTTGGTTTGGCTTTCACTGTATATTTTGGCAAGGTTTAAATTCCTTAAGAGGGAGACAGGTGGGCACTGGGAAGGACTTTCTGAGGATCATCCCACAGGGGGCGCTGACTTGAGCCAGGTAGGGGAGCCCAAAGAAACAACACAAATTTAAAATGTTTCTTCAAGTAGTTTGACATTTTAATGTAGCTGGAATTGGTAGGTATCTTATGAGTGATGTGTACAATTAATTTGGGAGCATTTTTTTCTCCTCTCCAACTGTTACCCTGCCGAGGGTGTAGCACTTGCTTGGGTTTAGTCCCTCAAAGAAAGAAGGAAGAGAAAAGAAGAAATAAGAAGCTTTTGTCCTATTAGCAGTGTCCCACAGGATCAAAGGGAGCCTTGAACTTAGGAAACAGGGTGGTGAATACCTGCAGTTTGCAAGGAGCTCTGCAAATGTACAGGGAGGAGTAAGTGAGCCACTGTCCTGGCCGGCTGGCCGCTGATGGCCTCGTGGAAGACGGCACAGGGATGGTGGCCTGTGGGGCTGTGGTTTCTGCATGAGTCTTTGGTCTCTGTGGGCTGGAGTGTGGCTCCAGCCCCGAATCCTCTGAGGGCCTGGCACAGTCCTGCCCCCAACCTTCTCTAACACCCGGGGGCTGCTGGCCTGTGCCTCTGGGGTTCCTGGGACATTTGGCTCTGTGAGTTTTCCCATTGCTCTTAGATTTTTTTTTCCCATGAATCCTTCCTGTCTTACTGTTTGACCACAGCTTAGGGTCAGAGACTTTTGCCCCTTGAAGTTCTCCTCCAGGCACAGAAACCCCAGAAGGGTGGGGAAGAGAAGGGTGGGGGGGGCAGTCTCTTTCTGGGTGTAATTGTGGGAAAAGCAGATAGACTCAAATCTTGGAGAAATAATAGCTGTCTTCATACGTCCATTATAGCAGTTACTGGGCTGTTTTCTGATTCCCTGTTTACATGCCTGTCTTTTCCACAGACCCACAAGACTGCTCCTCCACCACTGCCTCCAGGGGCCCTTTTCCCGCATTGCTGTGCCTGCCTGGGAGTGGCCCCAAGGAGCTCAGTGCGTGGTCACTGCGTGGTCTTGCTTCCGTGCTTGTCACCTCTGCCTGGTCCCACCTCTCCCAGAACTTTGACCACAGACCACAGCACTTTCCCTCACCAGCTTCTTCTAGGAACTTCCTAGAAAATGTGTTTTCTGCTTTTGGGCCGAGCTCCCCAGCCCAGTACTGCAGGGAGAGGGTGGGGCTTTTCCTGCTCTTTGAGTCTCCCTGGGAAGGAAGCTCATTTCGGAAGCCCACATTCCAAATGGCCTGCTGTTCAGCCCGTCAGCCTTGCCCTGCCTTGCCCGGCTTCCCTAAGTCCTTACTTGGAGTTGACTTCCCAGACGCTGTGCTCTGACACCTGTGTCCTGCCCGAAGTTTCCTTCACCTCTCTTTTCTGCCAGTGCATAGACCCCTCACCTCCAAGGCAGCCCTTCGAGGCTGGACTCTGCCCGTCCCCATGCACTGCTCACTGGGCCTGTGTCTGGCTCTAGGGTGTTTGCCACAGTAGGGCCCTAGAAACCTGCCTCAGCAGGCGCTGCGAGCCCTGTTGTGTGCTCTGAGCTGCCCCTGGGTCAGTTCCACCCAGGTAGCCTGTGTGGCCCTGGGCTGAGCCCACTGGTCTACATTCTGTCCCCACTCCTTGGCGTCCCTCATATCCACCTCAGGGGTCATGCATGCCAGGAAGCGCACTCTGCAGGGACCCCGACTTGGTAAGGCCATGTGCACTTGGGCACAGCCAAGGCCTTGAGTTCTACCAGTGCGGACCTCTAGTTCCCTTTCCATTATGTACCAGTTATGTGACCTCAGACTGAGGCTGGGAGTCCGCAGTACCTCATTTCCTCATCTGAAAAATGGGCTGCTAACCTTGAGTGTGGGGATGGAATACAGAGTGGATCTGGAAGTAGAGCAGTGGTAAGGAGAGGTAAGCAATGGACCCTGAGAGGAGACACAACCAGTGGCAGGAGGCCTGACAGCCACTTCAGGGCACTGGGACTTTGGCCTGTGGCCGGGAGCTGTGCAGTGCCCCAAGGCAAAGATGCAGCCTGGCTGCATGTGCCTTGCAGGGAGAGCAGCCAGGCTGCCTGAGTGCTCAGCATGATGGGGGGTGGCACAGAGGCCAGCATCTGCACAAGGAGGCTGTTGCTGCCGACTGATTGAGATCTGGGTTGGAGGCTCAGAGAGACATTCAAGAGGAGGTTGTTCGGGCATGATGGGAGGGAGTAGGGAAGGAAAAGAGGACTCCAGGGGACATTCAGGTTTCTGGCTTGAATAACTTTGGATGCCTGAAGGTGGGTGTGTGGGGTGGCACTCAGTGACAGCAGGCATCCGCGGTGGCCCAGTGTGGGCAGGGGGTGCATCCAGGATGCTGACTAGCTTCTGGCCCAGCTGCGCCCCTGACTCCCTAGAGGGCTTCCCTGTGGTCACCTGGCCCACATGCCTTCTGCCTGCTGCCCGTCCCACCCTTTGCCCCTTGCTTGCGTTCTAGAGCTCCAGGCTGGTGCCCAGCTCCTGCTCATGGGGTTTGCTGGCAAGTCAGTCAGCCTTAGTGCTCGAGCTCACTTCTCCCACCTCCCTGATGTTGGGTGCATGTGAATGCGGCCCCTGTGCTGGTCCGTGGGTCCCAGCTCGGGTCCCCAGAGGCAAATCCTCAGGGCTACTCTGCATAGCGGAGCCCCCAAGGTAGACAGGTGTGGGTGCCACCGAGTGCTGTCTTCCAGGCTGGCTTCAGTAAGAGGGGGCACATCGGTGCCACAGCTCAGTTTCCGGGTCCCACCGACTCAGACCTTCGTTGCTTTGGGACCTTGTGACCACAAACTACTACGAACGCTGCATTCCTGGGCTGCCGAGGGCCAGGTATGCCCAGCTCTCCCTGTCCTCTTGCAGCCTGGTGTTTGTGGAAGGCCTTGTGTCAGGTGTGCAGCTGCTCTGTACGGGGTGATGAGAGGTTGGGAGGTACACCCTAGAGTGGCCTCCCTGACTCCGGGGCCTGGCCTAGAGCAGTTTAAGACCTGGGTATTGGCCATGGGCCAGGTGGCTAGGGAGTCGGGCCAGAGGAGAAGACCCTGGGGGACACTCAGTGTTGCTGGATCTTCAGAGGCCATTGAGTAAGTTGGTGGTCTAAGAGGAGAATGGCCTATGAGGCTTTGGGGGGTCTTGAGTGGATGCAGTGAGGGTCTTGTGCTCTGTCTGCCCCAGGTTGAGTCTTAGCTTGTAACAGGTTCATAGTAAAGACTGGGGGTCTCTTCATTCCAGCTGGGCCCTAATCTGAAGGGGATTAGGGCTGGGACATATGCCCCTGGCTGGCAGTGTCTCCCGGAACAGGCCTCTTCTTGCTGCTAGGAACTCTATGCACTTCCTCTGCTAGTCGGTCCTAGCAGAACGCTATATAAGGGAAGGAAACGGGGAGCTGGGGAGGCTGGGGCAGCACTGGGGAGGGTGAACGCACAGCCGGGAAGGCACGGGCCCGAGCGGAAATGAATCCAGGGCAGGCGCTGTGTCTTAGAAGAGCCCAGGGAAGTTGGTGACTCAGGGCCTTGAAGTGGATTTGGTCCTGCCTCTGTGCCCATGCCCCATGGCGTGACAGTTGGAGGCTCCCTATCTGCCATGCATCCTCAGGGCCAGCCGGACACCTGCAGCACCTGGCTTTAAGCTGATGTCTGGGCCACTCACTGGTCACCCCGTCTGCCCTTGTGGGTGGCAGGGGCTGGTTGGGGTCCTTGTCAGGGAACCCTGGCTGGGCTGTCTGCACATCCTTGGCTATTTCCTGACCTGGGCTGGAGCTGTGGGTGATGAGTCTGGGCCGTGTGGTGTAGTCTTGCAGGCCCTGAGGGTGGCCACAGGCAGGGTGGGGTGGGAGCCGTGTGCTCTGAGGGTGGGCAGTGGGGCCCTGCCTGGCTCGGGATGGGGAAGCAAAGAAGGTGCTTGGGCAGGGCTCTGGGCTCATGTACATTTTGTTGGGGTGCAAGTGAGGACTGCTAGGTTGTAGGGTGCCTATGTGGCCTTCTGGCCAGGGCTCCTCTTTTTCTTTCTCCTATTATTATTACTATTATTATTATTATTATTAATTTGAGACATGGTCTCCCTCTGTAGTCCAGAATAGCCTTAAACTCACTGTGTAGCCTAAGCTGGTCTCACATTCGCAGCATTTCCCCTTTTAGACTCCTAAGTGCTGGGATTACAGGTGTGGGCCACCTCTCCCGGCCTATTAGTGTTGCTATTGTACATTTCCCCCACTTTAAATCCCCGACTCTTCCCCTCCCTCAGCCCCGACTCTACCGTATTTGTGCCTGGAGCACAGCTTTGGTCCCTCTCCTCCTCAAGGACCGCTGTGCTCCCAGTATTGGCAGCTAAATGTCTTAGCTGTCTCACTGGGGATCACATGTCAAGCCTGGCAAGAGGGCTGTCACCATCTTCTCTGCTGTCCCTCTGCACTCTTCCCTCAGCCTATCTTGCAGCCAAAGGAGATCACTAGCAGATCTTTAGGCATGTCACGCACTTCTGTTTGGAAGCCTTACCCACCTGTTGCCCCCAGCCAGGTGTCCTTTCCATGTCCCTGCCTCCAAGGGGGCCCCAGGCCCTGAGCTGGACCATGGTAGCTGAGTGGCAGTGACCCACGTGCTCACACCGGACGCGGGGAGGCTGTTGGGCGTCTCCAGACTCTGCACCCCTCTAGTCCTGGGCACAGCTGCTGTCGTTCATGCTTCATCCTTGGGGGCAGGGGACATGTGGGGAGAGAGGGGAGTGCATGAGTGGCAGGCAGTGGCAGTCGTGCACGGCCACTGGGCCTGGCCCTTCTTGGATGTGCCTGCTCTGTCGAGGTGATGCCTGCCCAAGAATTTGTCCACACCTCCCTTGGCAGAGGGCAGCACTCGGGAGGGCTCTGCATAGAGCTCGGCATGCAGGAGCCTTAGCAGCTGCTTCAGCCACTTCTGCCCCTCGGTTGCTACTTGCTGATAGATTCTGGACAAGTTGCTTGTCTCTGAGCCTATTTATTTCAAAACCTTACCTAGAAAATGAAATAAAATAATGTGTATAAGCTGGATGTGGAGGCACATACTTGTAATCCTAGCACTCGGGGCGGCTGAGGCAAGAGGAATGCAGATTGGAACCCCCTGGGCAATTGAGTGACTTAGCAAGACCCTGTCTCAAGAGTAAAACAAGGGCTGAGGATATAGCTTAGTGCAAAGGCTCTGGGTTCAAGCCCTTCACACTGAAAAAGAAACAAGGACGTGCAGCAGTCAGCTCCATGCCCACAGCAGGTACTCTGCATCCCTCCCTCCCTCCCTTCCACACACGTTTTGGTGTCTTTTGATGTGGGCACTTGTCCAGGGATGCCAGTCGTGTACCAGAAAGATTGTCATTGGGAACAACCTGTGTCCACACGTGGGTGAGCGCATCAAGCTGGTGGCTGTATGCGTACTGAGGAGGGGTTTTCAGCCTTACAAAGGAAGGGGAGGGGCTGGGGAGATAGCTCAGTAGAATAAGCACTTGCCTGGCAAGCGCAAGGTCCTGAGTTCAATCCTCGGTTCCGCAAAAAAAAAAAAAGGAAGGGGATTTGGATACATACTATATAGCATGAATGAGTCTTGAAATACTGCTGTGTCTGAGTCGGTGTGGACCGCCACAGCGAAGGCCCACACATGGCATGTTCACTGTCAGAAGTTGCTGTCTCATAGCTCCGCGGGGTGGAAGTCTGAGATCAAGGTGTCCGCAAGGTTGGTGTGTCCTGCGACCGCCCTCCTTGGCTTGGAGGTGCAGTCTTCTCCCCTTGCTTCTGCACAGTTTCCTCTGAACCTATCTGAGTCCTAATCTCCTTTTATTTTATAAGACAGGATCTCACAAAAACATTAAGCTTTTCAGGCTGCGCCCCAACTTTTGATTCTCCTGCCTCAGTCTCCCAGAGTACTGAGATTACAGGCTTATGTCACCAAGCCTAACCCGAATCTCCTCTCATAAGGATGCCAGTCATACTGGATTTGAACCCTTGTTTAACTTAATCATCACATTAAAGACGCTGTATGCAAATGCACCATCAATTCTGCACTTAAGCCTTCAACATGACTTTGGGGGTGTGTGTGTGTTGGGAGCATAATTCAGGTCCCAACACCAAATGAATTAAGTCAGGCACAGAAGGGCAGGTATTTTTATGATTCTTTTTATTTCTTGAGCCAGGGTCTTGCTATGTAGTTCAGACTGACTACATTAAATTCATAATGTAGCCCCGGCTAGCTTCAAGCTCACAGCAGTCCTCCTGCCTCAGCCTTCCAAGAACTAGAATTGCAGGCACACAGCACTAGGCCCAGCTTCAGTCTATGATTCCTTCTTATGAGCATGGCAGTCAGAAAAAATCATGCCGTGGTTCCTCTTTTGTTTCATACCACAATCAACATAGACCACTTCTGTGACTGCAGCTGGGGCTTCCTCCCTCCCAGCAAGCAGTCAGTTCCACAGACGCAGACATCCCAGGGCATCCTCTCTTCAGTCTGGTTTTGACACTGCCTACCTATTGACAGCATCAGATTCCACAAGTGGGGGCTTCTTACCCAAGACCTCCTGTTCGGTACCAGTTGCAGGTCTCAGGTTATCTTAGCTGTGCTCTGACCAGTGGCTGTAACCTGTGGTTCTGAAACGCCTCCTTGGGTTGGATTCATTTGCTCAAGAGGCTCATCAAAATCCTACAAGGAAACACTCCTGTTTACCAGTGTATCATGAAGAATTGTTACCAACCATATGGAGGAAAAGATACTTGGGCTGCAGTCTGGGAGAAGAGGTGCAGGACCGTGGAGCCCTCCCTGGGCGCTGCCCTCTGGGAGCCTGCTCCCCTCTTCTGTCCTGGAGCCCCAGAAGCCCCGTCCTTGGGATTTCGGAGGCCGGGATGCGCAGGCGCAGGCGTGATTGCTGACAGCCGAGTGGGGACGCACGTGCGCGCCGGGCAGGGCCTGTTTGTGCAGAGTCTTGGCCTTTCTACAGCATTCCTCCTCCAGGGTGTGCGAACAGGACCCCGGGGATGAGGCGGTCCTGTGACCTCCGACCTGACCAGGCTCAGGTCCAGAGCTTCTTTATGGCCAGCCCCACCCAGCACAGAAGATTAGAACTCTGTGATTTTCTCTGGGGAAGAGAAGTCCTTGCGTCTTTGACTTGCTTTGGGGAGGGAGTTTTGAACCGGGAACCATTAAAAGACGCTAAAAAACAAACACACAAAATAAACCCCAAAGCCTGTTAATCAAGTAGGTGACAGTAGTGAGGCACCTGGATGTCTTACTCTTCTCATGCTGGGTCAGAAAACCTGACATCCAAAGTAAAAGGAGGAAAAGTTTATTTTGCTTCACAGTTTGTAGAGGCCTCAGTCATTGTCGGTTGACTCCAGGGCGTGGTGGCATGGCACAGGGACATTGCACAGAAGAAAACAGTCATTGCAGGAGGAAGACAGCCAAAGCAAGGGACAGATGACAAGAGAAAGGCCTGTCTCATGTGTTACCCATGCTACACACCCACCCTTAGAGCAGGACGTGCTCGTACCAATGGCATCTCACCATGTGTCACCTCCACCATTGTGTTCCTGATGCCAGCTTCACACACCCTAGATCCAGCCACCTCTGAAAAGTCCTGCCTGTGACCGACCACGAGGCTTTGTGGGGACACATAGACACAAGCCATGATATTAGAGACAGGCAAATTCATAGAGAAGAGAATACATTAGAAACTCCCAGGGTATGGAAAGGGGACAAGGCTTTACACTGTGGAATGGGCGAGGCGTTTGTTTAGAGGTGTATCATTGTGTATGTCACGGTGAAAGCGCTCAGTGGCACTGAATCATACCCTTAGAAATGGCTACAATGGTTAATTTTGCATTATGTACATTTTGCCACACTAAGAGAGACTTGCAGAGAGAGAGAGATCAAAGAGAACATGTACACTGAGGCTTGTGTGACATGCCGGTGTCACACATGGAGGCTCTGGTTTTAGGTGGGGGCAAAGTTGTCCTGGCTATAGCCCTGTGGTACAGAGGCTTGGGTAAGGGTGTGGGGACTCCTCATAGGGCTGGCAAGTTCAGGAGTCTGACAGTTTAATGTACCCAAAGCTGAGGCCTGAGGTCTTACCTGGGGACCCAGAGCAGGCTTGGCTCTTGTTTGGGTTGCAGGTCCTGCTACTTGCAGAGTAGTGATAGGGTGGTGCTAGGCAGAGGTTGGGGTTTTGCTCGCCCTGCAAAGAACAGGGTGTATGGGCCAGAGAGCAAGACTTCAGCTTTTCCTGCAGATTGAAGTGTTGGTTCCTTCTTTTGGGACATGGAAGCAATGGTGCTGACTACAGGGAGGGTCTCAGAGAGGCCAGGCACAGGGCAGGGTTAGCCCAGTGCCTGGTACACAGCAGGTGCTGAACAGGTGGCTGCCAGCAGCCACAGGCATTGCCCTTCACAGGCCTCGTGTCCCTCCCTGTCACCGGGTATTGTGTGCACCTGCTGCATTGGAGCTCTGTTCTGCAGCTCGTGTGGCGAGCATGACCTCTCAGTTTGCAGAGCAGGAGACAGATTATCGGAAGGAAGCTGTAGTGGTCGATACATTGTGTCAACAATTGTAATTAGGTCGATGAAGGAAGAGGTGATGAAGGAAGAGGTACGGGTGAGGGAGAGAGAGGCGTGTGTGCGCGCATGTGTGTGTGTGGTTTAAGGAGCCAGGGAAGTCTCTCTAGGGTAGTGGCATTTAAGTCAAAGCCAGAAGGATGAGAAGGACAAAGCCACGTGAATGATTGGAGGGAAGGCTGTCCGGGCAGGAGGCAGAACACTGGCAAAGGCCCCTGAAGAGAAAGACCAGAGCTGGTTGTTGGAGGGACTGAGAGAAGCTCATGTTTTGTGTGTGGCTTGGGTCCTGGACAGTGGGGACAGTACAGGGGCCAGGGGAGGTGAAGCGCTTTCTGCCTGTGCTGATGCCATTCGCCTGTCATGGTCCCTGTCCCCTGGGACCTCCGAAGTTGAGAAAGCACTAGTGAGTGGGTGCTGAGGAATGTCAGGCGTGGGCCCTGGCCCAAGCTTGTGACACCCTGACCTCCAGCTGTCCGCCAGCTTCCACTGCAGTGGCTCCAGGACCACGCTACACTACTGGGCAAATCCTTAAGTCTTCCATGCCTCAGTTTCTCCATCTGTGAGGTAGGGACAGTGTCATCCAATGAGTCTCAGCTAATGGTTGATACTAAGTAGCAGCTAAGCCCTGGTGGTTGTGAGCCCAGGCTGGGTGCAGGAGCACTGCCGGAGCAGTCTGGGACTGTCAGTGACATCTCGGCGGTGAGAGTGTTTGCAGGTCAACCTGGTGTGGGCACTCTTGGCCAGTGCCTGAACTTTCCTGTGCCTCAGTCTCCTCACCTGTAAAATGGGGTTACTGATGATAGTTCAGGGTTATAAGAGTTGAGTCTGTCACCCAAAGTAGTAGAGCAGGGGTGGTGTCACGTGGGAATTTGCTGCTGTCACTTTTGCCACTGAGAGCACAGGGATGGTGCACCAGGCCCCGTCGGTGCCTGATGTCTGGAGGGCCATCTGAGGCGTGCCAGGGGAGAGGTCCGGCTGAGCCCTGGGACCCAGTGCCACCCCTGAGGCGGACAGAAGGCAGGGCTGGTACGTAGGGCAGCAGAGACACCCCAGGGGCTGCTGCTCTGTGGGGCGAGGTTTCCCAGTACGAGCTCCCAAGGGTCAGTAGGGTAGCTGCGGCTTGTGCCAGGTGTGTGAGACCACAGGCCACAGGCCACAGAGTGGCAGGGGCTCTGGCACTCCCTGGCTTGTCCCAGGCTCCTGAGAGGGTGGCCAGGGGCAGTGTGCTGGAGGGAAGGAGAGAGCCTTTTAAGGAAACATTTCTCTGCTTTAGGAAAAGAGAGCGAGAGGAGAAACACAGAACACATAACACAGTCGGGGCCGGAGGTCAGCCTGGAATGCACAGCTGTGGGCGGAGGACCTCAGGGCTGTGGGGAAGCTGACCCTCCTTGGGCTTGCGGCTGGGTCCTGGGCAGGCCACCTGGGCCACCTTGCCCAGCCTGCTTCAGGGAGGGCCTGGGGGACGCTCCACTCATCACAGGGACTACCACCCTTCCTGCCCCACTCAGGATGGCCCCATGCCCCCCATCCCTGACTCTGATGGAGACTGGGTGCCACCTGTGCAGCCCCAGGTCCCCCATGTCACTTGATCTCTCCGCAGGGTTCTGGTCCTTGTTTGGCTCTGAGCCCTGCAGGCCGCAGGGTGCTTTCCTTGTCTCCTCTGTTTCTTCTGTCCCTCCCTGGGCACTGTCCCTGCAGATGCTTTTTCTCAGATGGTTTACTCCTAATCCTGCGCTTCTGTGTGCTGGGGGCCTGGGCTTCTGGGCACAAGCCCCCCACCTGTTTCCTCATTCTCCGGGTGGAGCTAACAGTAATAGGCTCCTTTTCATGTAGCATCTTGGGGATCAGTCTGACTGGGTTCAAATTCCAGGCACTTAGCAGCTGTGTGACTTGGGGAAAGCCACTTTACCTCTCTGTGCCCAGCATACCTCCACTAGAGACAGTGTCCTTCTTATTGGGTTATCGAAGGGCTCAAAGAGTTAACGTGGAGAAAGCATTTATGGCAGTATCTGCCATGTGGTGCAGATCCAGTTAGTGTTCAATATTGTCTGGTCCCTTCCAATCCCCCCTTTATTCCCAAAGAGCTGTTGAGTAAAATTCAACATTAAGATTCACTTCTGAACTGGGTTTGGTGGCACATGTCTGTAATTCCTACACTCCAGGAGGCTGAGACAGGAGTACTGCGAAGTGAAGGCAAGACTCATGGAGACTTCCTGCTGGGAAGCCCAGGGGCTGTGGCATGAACTCCAAGTCCCAGGGACTCTTACTCTTGGCCATTCTGTCTCATAGGGCTTGAGGCTCATACAGGTGTCCTCATCAGGGCTAGTGTGTCAAGCCTGGGAATCCCCTTGGGCTGATGGGAGTACAGTGCGAGCCCTCTCTGGTGGCACTGGGGACAGCCAGCACCAAGGCTGTGGGCTTTGGTGTCATGCTCCCTGTGGCAGCAGGCATGGAGGGGTTGCCCACTATCTGGGGATGCAGGGGCCCCTTTCTGACACCAAAACGTCCCACGCCTGAGAGACAGCCTCCAGCTCTGTCCCTTTGGTGGGCCCCTTGCCTGGTGTTTGGGTCAGAAACTGGAGCCAAGGTTGCACCTTGGGCTCCAAGAAAAACTTATCCCAGCTAGGGAAAAGAAGCACATGGCGTCTCTGATAAATGCCCCTGCTAATTGTCAGGATGACGTCTGGCACTGTGTGTGTGTGTGTGTGTGTGTGTGTGTGTGTGTGTGTGTGTGTGTGTGATCTTAGGGAGCTGAGTCGAGTGCCAGGGAGACCTCCCTCCCACCTCCCCTTCCTCTCTCCCTGGCCTTCTTCCCTGTCTGGGGGCCAAGTTGCCCTGTTCTTCTCTGGATTGGAGAGGAAGATGATGAGGGTGAAACGGATGGAGGTGTGCCTGCTGTTTGGGAGACCCTGGATTTTGTTTCCAGCACAGGAGAAAGAAAAAAGAAAGCATTGCTGTCCCACAGTGGAGAGCCCCTCAAAGCCTGCTGCCCCTCAAAGCCTTCCACGTTTGCCCCCAGGCTAGTAGGAGCCTTCACTTTGGCGCTGGGGAGGCCACAGGGGCTGACTTTACCTTTCCTAGAGACCTTTACATGTTGCAAACATTGTAAATTTCTCTTTTCATATTGTTGAAAATTCAGAAAACAGAGCAAAGAGAAAGAAACCCTTATTCTTACTCCCGTAGCCCGCCGTTGCTGAAATGCTGGCGTGCTGGGCCTCAGCACCTCTGGCTCTCTGCAGAATTTTAATTGCGATGTGCGTTTTGTGCTTGCTGCCTGTATCCCCTCGTCCAGCCATTACTTCCTAGACATTGCTCTGCATTGTCTGTAGCTTTAGAAAATTTTCACCTGTGTCTCCAGGGAGAGACCCTCTTGCCTGGAGGTGGTGGCAGTGGCAGTGGCACCAGAAGGCCCTGTCTGGGCCCACAAGAGATACTAACCTGCCCTTTCTTCGTTCCTCCCACAGGTGGCTGCCCCCTGCGTTCCTCCTTCCAGCCATGAACTGGTGGTGAGTGACAGCCGGTCTCATTCCCTGCCAGTGCCTCCTGCAGCTCCACAGCTGCTGCTGACTTTGGGCCCATGTGTGCCGGGCAGTTAGATGGGGCGGAGGAGGGTCGACAGCCCTGGGCTGAAGCTGGACGGGAGGAAATGAGTCATGAGGCCGTCTCTGATGAGCTGCAGGGCTGCTCTTTCCAATTGTGAGACTTCGAGAACTTGGAAGAACCCATAAAAGGGAATTCTGTGTGTGTCCAGGCCTGGCCAGGTGCCTGTGGTCCCAGGGCTTAGAGGACCAGCAGTGCTGTGGCATCCCCTTCCACCTGCCTGGTATGGGATCAAGAGCCCTTGCCTCTGGGGTGCTCGGCATGACCCACAGAGTCCATCACTTGGCCATCTGTATAATAGAAGAGCCACTGTTCTGCCCCTGAGCTCCTAGGTGTGACCAGGTCCCCTCCCCCATTAAGCTTCCAGGGGAGCCTGGACAGGGGCAGGGACCCTGGGCATGGGAGCTGTCATGCATCCCTTCTCCAGACTGATCCCAGCTGGGATGGCAGGGTCTGACAGCGCTGCTCCCTGCCCTCCTGCTCCCTCTCGCCCTCCTCACTGGAGGCAGGCGGGCCTCTGCAGGCTAAGGGAGAAGGGAGAGGTCTGCACGAGTGCAGCTTGTGTGTGCAGGTGTGTCACAGAGGGGCATCGTGTGGGCACAATGGTGCAGGCTTGTGCAGAATACCTGTGCCAGGGTTGGGGGAGTTGGCCAGTGACCCCGCATAGCTTCCACGTGGTCACCTGCTCCATCCACTCACCCACAGTGTGGTCAGGCCACCTGCTCCAGTATCCTCTCAGTGTGGGGTGATAGGCTGCCCCACTCTTTCTTCCTGGACCTTAGTGGGCTTTTCTGTCTAAGACTTGGTTAGATCCCTGTGCCTTCTTTCCCTGTTCAGGTGGTGACAAAGGGAAATCAAGGCCACAGTTGTTCTCGAGCTCTTAGACTCCTGGTGGCCTGGGCAGTGTTACTGTTCTCTATAACAGCAGCCAGGTGTTACCCTTCTCTGCAGGGGCCCCTCCTCGGGGCTCTGAAGGGTCAGACCCTGGGGTGTCAGCTGCCCAGATATGTGCTCCAGATGTAGACTGTTAGTCGCACACTTGGAGACCGGAGCCTGGGTCTTGGGTCCTGGGTCATCTGACAAAAACAGGGCTTAGGGCAGGCGCCATGGGGGAGGGACCAGGACAGCCTGGGTTTAGAAGTGGCAGAGAAATGTCCCTGGGATCAGAGAGGGGTGCTGTGGGAGCCCAAGGAGGGTGGAGGCAGGGTGGGGAAGGGTGAACCTGTCTCCCATATTCTGGCTGATTTATCACCTGCGGCTGAGAGCACAATGTCCTTGGCTAGGTGGGGAGACCAAGGATCTGGGATTTCAGGCCCCAGGCAGAACCCTGATGTCTTTCCATGAGGGCTTGGGAGCTTTGTTTACAAGGAGGCACTGTCAGGGGTTGGGACAAAGGGGGTAGCTTGGCATTCCAGCTGGGGGATTGCAGTTAGCTTCCAGAAAGGATTCTTGGAATGTGCCCCCTTTGTGGAGGGGGCTCAACCTTCCACGAGGCTGGACCAGCCCCCAGGGGCACAGTGGCAGAGACAGCTGGGCTGTCCTCCCAGGCTCCCCTGCCTGAGTCACAGACCACCTTCAGAGTTAAGACCCTGGCATTTCTGTTCCTTCCCTCTGGGTCTCTGATGCCCTATTGCTAGTCCCCTACTCCTCACGTTCAGTGTGTGGCCCCAGAGAGAGACCCTCTCTGACCCTCAGCTTCCCTCCTTCAGCCTGGTAGTTCTGTTGTCATAGTACCCTCCGTTAGGGCTCAGGAGAATCAGGCCAGTGAGCTGATCCACGTAGTACGAATTCAGAAGCCTCTGACGCTGCTGGTCTCACTCAGAGCAGAAACCTAGGTCCTTCCCTTGCCCTATGCAGCATTCCTCTTGCCTCCCTTCTTCTGGAGGTCCTGTCCCTTCTGCCCTGCTGGTTCTTGAACACCCCCTCCCCCACATGGTGCTGCCCCAGGACCTTCCCACGTACTACTTCCCTTTGCCTGCAATGCTCTTCTGTGTGTTCCTGTAGGTCCTTTCCCTCAAGTGCCAGCATTTCCCATCCCTTCCCTGCTTCCTCTTCCTGGGAGACGCTGTGCATTTTACTTATGATTCTTTATTTTGTTTAAGGAGACTTTGCCTACACCAGCAGGGAACTTTTATCTGGTTTGTTGCTGAGCTCCTACTGTCATGCACATAGTAGGTGCTTTATATGTGTTTGCCGAATGGCTGGCAGATGTCTGGCACAGGTTAGGTGTGCAATAAATGGGACCACTGTGGCTGTGTTCCCTGCTGGTGGGTGGGGTGACTGTGAGATCTATGGGCGGGGGTCCGAGGCAGGGCAGCTGCCTTAGCTGGAAGCCCAGTTTCTGTCCCCCGGAGTGGGAAAGTGGCCCAGGGGAAACCAGGAGAAAGTTTGACTTCCCCCAAGAGCACTCAGCACCTGTTTCCTCATGGCCAAGTGCTTTGAACAGGTTCACAAGAGGGAGGAAAGGGTGGGTTTGTATTTTTCCTTCCTCTTCCATTCGTAGCTTGCCCTTCAGCCTCTGCAGGGCTGGTTTCTGGCCTCCCTGCCCCCTCCTGTTCCCGCGACTGGTGTTTCTGTCCTGTGTCCATCTGTCCAGGGCGGTTGGCTCCAGCTCTTTCGCTGCCCTTCTCCCTGATCTTGCTTTCATCTCACCCCTGGGTTGAGGATCCCTTCTCTCTGCACCCAGGATTTCAGTTCAGCTTCTGGCATTGCTAGGAGAACACATTTTCTAGTCAGTGCCCAGGCCAGCCAGGGAGAAGTGGCTTAATCTTCAACCCAAATACTTGTTACCCAAAGGCTTGGGTAAAAAGATCCTAGGGTTGCTCCTTCCTGGGGGGTCCACAGTGGGGTAGGACGGAGGGGACCTTGTTTACCATGGACTCTCCTGATCCTTGGAAAGAGCTGAAGCAGCTTTTTTCAATTTCTGAAAAATAAAAGAGTCAAAGGCATTTCCCATAGATGATGGCCAAATGGAGTGGCCACCAAGGTCACCCGGATGCCCAGGCGCCGGCACACACAGCAGGGCACTGAGGAGCCCCGGGGGTGGGTGGTTCACTGTGCAGGCCACTTCCCCTGGCACAGCCTGTGGGCTCAGCACGTCCTTGTGGAATGACTTGGAGGTCGGGGTGGGACTGGCACGGAGCGGGCTGTGGGGATGGGCGGGAATGGTGCTTTCATCTACGACAGTAATCTCACAGCCTCCCCTTCCACCCCCTTGACCTGTTTCATATCTTTTGGCTTCAGGTGCTCAAAGTTATCCCAAGTCTGAACATATTAAATAGAATATCCCAGAAATAAACATTGCATAAATTTTAAAGCACATGCCTTTCTGAGTGGCAAGGTGCACTCTCTTGATACCTGGCTCTGTCCTGCCTGGGGCGTGAGTCACTTCTGTCCCCCAGCGGATCCACACTGTATAAGCTACCTGCCCGCTAGCGTCTCAGATATCAAGTGGGCTGTTGTGGTGCCAGGGGGCTGTTCAGTGGCTCTTACTTTACTTGGAAATGACCCCAAAGCGCACGAGTACTGTTGCTGACAATTTGGAGATGCCGAAGGGGAAGCCTCAAGTGCTCCCTTGAAGTGAAAAGGTGCGAGTCCCCAATGTACGTATAAGGCTCTGTACTGTCTGGTTTTAAGCACCTTAGAGGGGTCTTGCCATTATAGTAGCCTCCCTCCGCATAGACGAGGGGGGCTACTATACTAGCAACAGTAAAACGCTAGCCTTTTTATGGACTTTTATTGCAAGATTTAAAAAAAATAAGCATTGTTTTACTAGTACACATTTGTAGTACATAATGTTTACACTCCCTGTGTGAAGTGGGCACACGACACAGAACACATAACACATCTTAATTCTTTTTTTCATTCTGTTTCCCTCCCCTCCGTCCCCTGACAACAAAGGAGCAATTCTATCCTTTATTCCCAATGAGGAACTGAGGTCAAAAGCCACAGAGCTATTAAAAGGGAGAGTGGACTCTCAGCTCAGTGGTCTGGCACCAGAATCCACCCTCTGACCCAGATACTAATGACAGATGTCACCGGCATTTGCATGGCACCTGCAGTTTTCAAAGCTTTTTCTATAGGGTCTTGGGAATCCCTAGGGCAGGCCTGAATCTGTGCTAGAGAACAGGAGCAGCAGGTAGTGTGGGGTGGGAAGTGCGCTCGGGGTGGTCTAGGTGACTTGTGCACACTGTGTACCCCAGCTCTGCCTCCCTCCAGGAACTCTGTGCTTGCTCCTGATGGAAGTACTCAGTGCTCGGGGTGCAAGTTTCTGGTGTCCCTCTTTCTTTTCTTTTGGTGGAACTGGGGATTGAACTCAGGCCCTTGCGCTTGCCAGGGAAGTGCTTATTCTACTCCCTGGCCCAACAGCTAACATTTTTGATACCCATCTGGCTTGAATTTTGGGAGAAGGCCTGTCTAATTATCATGAATATCTCCTGAGCGTAACAGCTGTACGTGCTGGAAAATAGGCACACCCTGAGATTTTAAAGTGGCTTTCTCAAGCATCCTCTGTGTTGGGTCTGGGGGTTAGAGGCACCATGCAGTCCCATGGGGAAGGCAGGATGCTAACTGGTACCAGAGCGTGTGTGTGGACACTCTGCCCAGTACTGTGGCTTGCTGTCCAGCCGGGATGTGGCCAAGTATTTGCTCTGGAGCTGTGGCCTGATGCATTTCATCCCTCAGCACAGAGGGGACTTGCCAAGAGCCCTGCTTGCTCAGAGGCCAACTTCCAAAGGCGGTGGTGGTGGTGGGGTGGACTGACTGCATTTGCAGAGGAGTCCTGGCATAGGGAGGCAGGCTGAACACCCCAGTTTGTACAAACCAAGGGCTGTTTTAGTCCAGGGAACACATGAGGCAGGTGCAGCATGGGAGCAAGACCATGCCACATACCTGTGTGCTTATTTCCTTGCTGTGTTCCAAAATGGACCCTAGCAGGTGCTATGAAGTATGGGAGTTTGGTTGTGAAGAGGGGGGCTTTCAAACATTAAATGGCCCCTAGAGGCTTTCTTGAGGCAGGATGTGTGTTCTGTCTCTGGAGCCCTCTTCATTGCTGATACTTATTGGGGTGATGGAAGAGAGATCCCCTCTGGTGCTGCCTGGGCAGAGTACTGAGGCTGGCTCAGGTCCTACTTTTAGGCTGGTGTGCAAAGGGTCAGGGCCTCTTAGAATGTACTTGGGACAGGCTCAATGAAGGTGCAGGGTGCAGGCTCCTGCTTTTGGGGACCCTCATGTCCACCGGATATATATATATATATATATATATATATATATATATATATATATATATATATATATATATATTATATCGAGAGAGAGAGAGAGAGAGAGAGAGAGAAACACTCTACTATGGAAATTAATTAGCATCCAACTTTGGGGGTCTGCCCAGAGACAGTGCTGGGCTTGGGGTGTGGGGCAGAAGCCATTTGCTTATGCTGAGATGGTTGGGCAAGTCTGGCCCCTGCTGCAGGGCTGGTTTGAGACTTGAGCAAATAGAAGAGAGGAGGGGGGAGGAGGGAGGATATTCCAGCAGGTGGCAGGCTGAAGCTGAGGGCCTAGGCCTCAGGATGAAGAGCAGAGCTCACGAGAGGCAGGGCCAAGTCTGTGGAGTGATTATAACCAGGCTGCTCCTGCTGGATGAGGTGTGACCTGGGTCACCTTAATCACACCCCCTTGGTGGCCTGGCAGGGGCGGGGGGAGGGTGGGCAGGACTAGGAGTGTGGTAGTTGTAGTGCTTGCAGCAGAGGCCTGAGAAGAGGGCCGTGGTGGAGTCTGCCATCCGAGGGTTGGGGCTGGCTCATGCAGGAGTCCTAAGCTACTCAGGGGAACTTGAACTTGATGTGCTAAGCACTAAGGGCCATTATAGGTCCTTGAGTGGGGAAGTGACCCAAAGCAGGGGTTGAGAGCTGGGTGCCTGTTGCCAGCCGTAGGGCAGCCTCCTAGGGAGGAGCGGCCCGGCGCTGCAGCCAGGCCGGGCTGGTGCCGATGCCCAGCTGGGGCTGTGGAGGCTGTAGGCGAGGATGGCCCACGGGGGTGTGGAGGAAGGGTCAAGGGAGGCACAGCTGTCCAGTGCCCAGCCAATGGCGGGGGGAGAAGGGCTGTATCTGGGAGCCATGGCGAGAGAGAACATGAAATATTCCAGCCTGGCCTGGAGCCAGCTCTGGGGAGAGTGTCCGGGGCTGCCCAGCCTCAGCTAGGATTTGGGTGCTGGGCCCCTTGGGGTGCACTAGGGAGGGCTGAGGGCAGGAGTGGGCTTGCCTAGGTCCTCCCCTGAGGGTATGGGGAAGTCAGGCATAACTTTCCACTTAATCATAGTGGGCCTGTTCTTTTCCTCTGGTGGCCTCAGCCTGCCTGGGAGAGGACATGGCTCTGAGGCAGCTTCGGCCAGACACCTTCTGTCCCATGCCCTTCCACCTCGCCGGGCCCCAGCCTGCCTGTGCAGCCCCTCCAGTCTGCCCTGGGTTCACAGATGCCACCTCTGGTGGCTCCCACATTGTCCAGGCACAGCAAGGCCGGGCCAGGCTTTGCGGGGCAGGCCTGGACTTGCGGCGGACAGCCACCCTCTCCAAAAGCCCCGTGGCTGCATTTGCCGGAAGAGGACCAGTGTGTCCCTCTCTCCCCTTTGGACTGTCAAGTGCTGCTCTGCTGTGGAAGGACCAGAGCACTGAGAAGCATCCCCTTCTCCACTGCTTGTCATTGCTGCGCTGCTCATTGGCCCTCACAGCCTCTAAATGATGCTGTACCTCCCGGGTAGTCCCCAGCCACCTGCCACACTGCCGCTCTGTGCCCCATAAATGCCCCATAAATGCCCCATAAATGCGGTTCCCTCCCTTCCCACCTGCTTTTGACTCCTCCCTTCCTCCAGCTAGGGTTCTATTTTTGGAACAGGCAAGCCTGGAATAACTTTCTCTGGGTCCTGGGTCCTGGGTCC